>JAXQQM020067433.1:0-74385 GCA_034641835.2 Pinus albicaulis | reverse complement strand
AGTTCACTTAGAACCCCTATAAGTAGCACCCTTTCATAGAATGGAAGAGGATGACATGTTGAGATTCAACAAGATGATGAGCTTAGTGAAAAGAGTCACCTTCACTAAGTGGGACCACAGGCTATTTTTGGTGCAAAGTCTATTTTTAGACTATGTCTATTTTTAGACATGTCGATCATATTCTATGAGTTGCAGGATGCTATTTGTGGATGGTTGGTCAAGTTTAAAAAATAGATGGACTTCTATTTCTAGACATATTGGGCGGAGTCTATTTTTAGATTGCCAGTCTAAAAATAGATATGTCGAATATTATTAGCTCTTAATAATAATCAGGCATTAAACAACAACTTATTCTCTTGGAGCACTTCGTTTCAGTGCACAGATGTGGCACATCAGTGGACTGAGGGAATTACGCAATTCCCAAGGGTTTACTGGAGCTAATGCATGGAGGACTCAGTTAGAACTCAAGTGGCAAAGTTATGACATAGTTGGAAGAAGTAGTTATGGAGTTGTATTCATTTTAACTCAGTTAGACTCAGTTGATATAGTTGTATCTAGTCTAACTGAATGATACACTAGTGAGAGTGGAGTGAATTAATTATTTAATTAATTCACAAATAATAACTCATTAATCAACTGAATAATACATCATTTAACTACAGTCCATGGCAGTTTCAGTGGAGACCAGTGGAGAGATAGGTGAAAGGGCAAGTGTGACTATCAGTTGTGACTATAGTGATGCATTGATTGCATCGAAAACTCAGTGGAGATGCCAATGAATATTACACAGTCAATCCTGGAGTAATTAAAACTCATTTAGATCCATTCTTCAGCAGGAATTGTGAAGTAGAGACAGGCTGGCAGGTGGCAAAGATCGTTGCATGGATTTGCAAGATCGGGCTTGATTAGTGTATAGCGATTATATTGTACTGAGAGCTTCATATGATCAGCTTTGAATAAGGATTGTTACATGATCTCTATGACATATATTATATACAGATGGTTGGGGTTTTCAGCTTCAGACTTTCCCATTAAACAACTGTGTCAATGTGTGTGAATTTTTATTGTTTCATGTGTGCATTGCAATCTTGATTTAATTTCCGCAAATGATCAATGGTGGAATAGATTCTGTATTTTGCATGAAGTTAAAATAGTGTGAGATTAGGAGAATCTTGGAAATATAACACATAATTTATATAATTTCTACATGGTATCAGAGCAGTTGATCATTGGAGGAGATTGCAATTATTGAAGCAGTTGAGTTTTGTGCTAGTGGAATTCAAATTTACTATAGTGTTTTCATGGTGTCGAAGTTGGAGTATGCCCTTGATGGGAGCTTGAATTACATATCATGGAAGGACAGGATGGAGGCGGTTCTGGATGATAATGGGTTAAAGGAGTTCATAGACGCTGATATTCCGAAGCCTGCTTCTAGCGATGCAGCCGCACTTGACGCATGGAAAAAGAAGGTAGCAAAGTGTTGAAGGATTCTGTTGGAAGGTGTGAAGGACCAAATTGTGTCCAGCCTTCATGGTAAAACCACACCATTCTTAACATGGAAGGCTTTGAAAGACTTGTTCCAAAGCAGAAGTGACCAGAGGAAGTTGGTGCTTAAAGACAAGCTCAGAAAAATAAAAATGGAGAAAGGCGACAGTATACCAAAATACCTCACGAAGTTTTTCCACTGCAAGGATGAGATGGGAAGTATGGGGGTTAATATTGATGAAGAAGACTTGGTGAGCTTGGATCTCCTTGGGCTTCCGAAGAGTTGGCATAGCTACGAAGACTCTATCAATGGATGGGAGAAACTGCCAGGATGGGAGTAACTTTGGTCGGATGCTGTGCAGGAGGAGATAAGGCAGCGTGCCAGGGATGGATCTTCATTGAAGAATGAAGATGAAGAAAATTTCACTTTGGCTGCCAAAGCTCGGAAAGGAAAAGGGACGAAATCTTCCAAATCCGAAGCTAAAGGCAAGAAGCAAGACTTTTCCCAGGTGAAGTGTTTTCACTGTCACCAGCACAGGCATTTGGCCACTAATTTCCCACAGAAGAAGAATAATAAGCAGGCTACTAGATCTGTAGTTGGAGAGGCCTTAGCCTCACAGTTTGAGCTGAATTTTTCTTTGATCGCATGCTTGGTTTTAAGTGTGATGGGATCAATGTGGTTTCTTGACAGTGGTGTGTCTTTCCATATGACCGGAGACAAATATTTGTTTAGTGATTTGGAGGAAAAGGATCTTGGAGTGCACATCGAGATAGGCAATGATGGTAGATACAGTGCAACTGGTATCAGGACCATTTCCTTTGAGAGGGAGTCCTGTAAACCTTTCATCTTGAAGGATATCATGCATGTTCCAGGATTGAAGAAGAATCTGATCTCTATGGTGATGTTGGAAGACAAGGGTTATGATGTTGTTTTTAGTGAGGGAAAATATTTCTTGTGCCATAAAACAACTGGTCAAACCAGGAGGATAGGGATTCGAGTTAAGAATCTTTATCAATTGCAAGTAGATGGTTGTACAGCAATGGCAGGAAAAGAAGAAGGAGTGGTGAGCTGAGATGAGGGCTAATTGTGGCACAGGAGATTGGGCCATCTTCACCATGGCCCTTTGAAAATTTTGTAGCAGATTTCTACTCGGCTTCCCAAAGGTACACTTGCACAGTCAGATCGGTGCAAGGGATGTACTTTGGGAAAATTTGTGAAGACCACTTTTCATGAGAGGGATAGTCACGCCTCGATGATCCTTGAGAGAATTCACCTAGACGTGTGTGAACCTTTCTCAGTTGCTTAAATAACAAAGCACATGTATTATGTGATATTTGTTGATGACTTTTCTCGTAAGTGCTGGATATTCTTAATGCAGAAGAAGAGTGAGACATAATAAAAGTTCTATGAGTTCGAGACGCTCATTGAGAAAGAGTCGGGGAAGCAGGTGAAAGCTCTAAGGAGCAAAAAAATGGTGGTGAATACATCTCTGGCGAATTCAAAGACTTCTGTAGCAAAGAAGGAATTGAAGAGAACACATAGTGCCTCATAACCCACAGCAGAATGGGGTCACAGAGAGAAAGAACAGAACAATCATGGGTGTTGCATGGGTGATGTTTCATGGTCAGGGCCTTCCCATACACTTGTGTGCTGAGGCATGCAACACTACAGTTTATGTGCAAAACCGTTGTCCTCATAGAGTACTTGGCATGAGTACACCTGAAGAGGCATTTTTTGGTAAGAAGCCTGATATTTCACATTTGAATATTTTTGGCTCACTTGTTTACATTCATGTGATGAAGGATGCCAGGAAGAAGCTAGAGCCGACTGCAGAGGTTGGGATATTTGTGGGGTACACAAAAACACCCCACAATTATTGTGTGTACTTTCCAGATAGTGGGATCACTGTTGTGTGACGGGATATCAAATTTCATGAGGAGAAAGCCATGAAGTTGTCACTTGAGAGGGAGCTACACTTGCATGCAGAAGAGGAGCTACTTGTTCCTAAAGATAAGCCTCAAGATGTGGATCAGCCAGAAGAGAAGGTTCATGGAGTGGAAGAAACCACTCATATAGCGCCAAACATCAGAGGGCAGAAGTGCACTATAGAAGCTGAGCGACTGAATCTTGATGTAGCGCAAAATGTAGGAGCTCCTACATCACAGCGCAGAAAGAGACAATCACCTGACTGATTTAATAGATACATGGCTCTAATGAGCAAGTGTATCATGACAGAGCCATCCTCTTTCAAGGAAGCTATGGAGGATCCCGCATGGGTAGATGCCATGGTGGAAGAGTATGATTCGATTGTCAGAAACAGTGCATGGGAGATTTTCCCAAGGCCGAAAGGGAAATCAGTGGTAGGTTTGAGATGGATCTACAAAGTGAAGCAAGTTACTGATGGGAGCATCGAGAAGTATAAGGCAAAATTTGTTGCGTGGGGCTTCTCGCAGATTGAGGGGATCGACTATGAAGAAACCTTTGCACTTGTTGCAAGGTATTCCTCCATACGGACCTTCCTTGCTCTCTCAGCGCAGATGGGTTGGCACATTCATCAGATGGATGTGAAGACTGCGTTCCTCAACAGAATCATTGAGGAGGAGGTATAGATTGAGCATCCTGAAGGATTCGAAATCTTCAGCAGCGAGTCGCATGTGCGCAGGCTCAAAAGAGTGCTGTATGGGATGAAACGAGCACCTCGTGCTTGGTACACATGGATAGACAGTTATTTCACCGGACTTAGTTTCGCTGAGAGTGAGGTGGATCCGAACCTATACCAGATTGTGGTGGAGGGTAAGATTTTGATCATTGTGCTTTATGTAGATGATTTAATACTAACGGGTGATGAACTGTTGATACACTCATGCAAGGCAGATCTTGCAAAGGAGTTCGAGATGAAGGACTTGGGCCTCCTTCATTATTTCCTAGGATTGGAAATTTGGCAGCGGAAAGGTGAACTGTTTGTGTCTCAAGGAAAGTACGCCCGGGAGATACTGGAGAAGTTTCACATGTAAGGCTGCAAGCCTATCGACACTACTCTTCCTGGTAGTTGGAGGAAAGAGGATGCTACATTGGCAGAGGTAGTGGATGCCACTGTTTATCGATAGTTGGTTGGTTTGCTCATGTATTTAGTCAATACACGACCAGACATATGCTATGCTGTGAACCAGCTTTCACAAGTGATGGTTAAGCCTACCAAGCTCTTTTTGAAGGCAGGCAAGCATGTCCTGAGGTATCTCAGAGGCGCATCTGGGTATGGATTGTGGTACAGACAATCAAATGAGGTGAATCTGCATGGCTTCACGGATGCATATTGGGCAGGAAGCCCAACGGAAAGAAAGAGCACATCTGGAGGGATTTTCAGTATCAGATCTACAACAGTTTCTTGGTACAGCAGGAAACAAAGATCAGTGGCACTTAGTTCAGTGGAGGCCGAGTATATGGCAGCAAGTTTGGCTGCATGCGAGGCTATATGGATGAGGAAGATCCTGGTCGGTTTGTTCGGTTCTCATTTAGATCCTACTGTGATATATTGTGATAATCAGAGTTGCATTAAAATCTCGGTTAATCCTGTATTTCATGATAAATCTAAAAATATTGACATCTGGTACCATCATATCTGAGATTGTGTGCAGTGGAAGATCATGTTGCTTTCTTACATTCCTACGGAGGATCAAGATGCAGATATTCTGACGAAGGAGCTCACCAGGAGAAAATTCAAATACCATAGAGACAGGATCGGGGAGGCAGATAATCCCTATCTTGTTGAGAGGTAGTGTTGAGATTCAACAAGATGATGAGCTTAGTGAAAAGAGTCGCCTTCAATAAGTGGGCGTGCAGGCTATCTTTGGCGCAAAGTATATTTTTAGACATGTCGATCATATTCTATGAGTTGCAGGATGCTATTTGTGGATGGTTGGTCAAGTTGGAAAAATATATGGACTTCTATTTTTAGACATATTGGGCGGAATCTATTTTTAGATTGCCAGTCTAAAAATAGATATGTCGAATATTATTAGCTCTTAATAATATTTGGATTCTAAACATTATCTTATTCTCTTGGAGCACTTCAGTTAAGTGCACAGATGTGGCACAGCAGCTGACAGAAGGAATTACGCTATTCCTGAGTGTTTACTGGAGCTATTGCATGGAGGACTTCAGTTAGAACTCATGTGACAGAGTTTGGTGGAGTTGGAGAAGTAGTTGGTGGAGTTGTATTTAGTTTAACTCGGTTAGACTCAGTTGAGCTAGTTGTATCTAGTCTAACTGATTGATACACTAGTGAGAGTGGAGTGAATTAATTAGTTAATTAATTCACTAAATAATAACTCATTAATCAACTGAAGAATACATCAGTTAACTACAGTGCATGGCAGTTTCAGTGGAGACTAGGGGAGAGATAGGTGAAAGGGAAAGTGTGACTATCAGTTGTGACTATAGTGATGCATTGATTGCATCCAACACTCAATGGAGATTCCAATGAGGATTGCGTGAGCAAGGCTAGAGTAATTCAAACTCATTTAGAGCCATTCTTCAGCAGGGATTGTGCAGTAGAGGCAGGCTAGCAGGTGGCAAAGATCGGTGCATGGATTTGCAAGATCGGGCTTGATTAGTGTGTAGCGATTGTATTGTACAGAGAGCTTGATATGATCAGCTTTGTATGAGGATTGTTAAATGATCTCTATGACATATATTATATACAGATAGTTTGGGTTTTCAGCTTCAGGCTTTCCTGTTAAACAACTATGTTAATGTGTGTGATTTTTTATTGTTTCATGCGTGCATTGCAATCTTGATTTAATTTCCGCAAATAATCAATGGAGGAATAGATTCTGTATTTTGCATGAAGTTAAAATAGTGTGAGATCAGGAGAATATTGGACATATAACACATAAGTTATATAATTTATACATGACATGAATAGAATACATCTGCTGTGTATATAACACTGTCACCTCCAATTTTATACGAACCCTAGGTTGATAAAGTAAAGTAGGGCAACCCCTAGGAGTTGCAACACTCTTGGTGCAATACCACAGCTCACTACTTTTTGGCGCCATTTCCGAGGAGGTGTCTAGTACATGATTTGATTTTGTTTTTAACATTCTTTTATGCTTTTCTTTTTCATGTTATTTCCAAAATATTGAAAAATAAAAAAAAAATGATTTCCATGCCTCATAGGAGTAGGGATACTCAGAATATGTTTTTTAAAATACTTCTCCAATACCAACTCCCCCCTCCCCCACTTGACCACGTGAAGCAATAAGAACCACATCACCATACACTTTTGAAGGAAGAAGAGATGGATGGATATGATGAAAATGAAGAAGATCTTATTGGGTTTCCCATTCAAGATATGGACATTAGTGTACATATGAGGAACATCCCTCCATATTTCCTTCCTAGCTTCCATGGTATGAGGACAGAGGATCCGAAGACATTTCTCTTTGAATTTGAGATACTTTGTAGTTCTTATGGCTACTTATCACACACTCAAAAACTGAGATTATTTCCTGCAACATTAAAGGATAGAGCTCATGAATGGTTCATGAGTCTAGGTACTAATTCAATAAGATCATGGAATGATATGCAAAAGATATTTCTAGAAAAATATAAAGATCGTGATCTTAGAGAAGAAATTTTTAAAATGAACCAAGAAGAAGATGAGAGCCTTGAGGATCTAACAGAGAGGTTCATGTATAATGTTAAGAGGGAAAAATTGCATCATCTAGGATTTGACACACTACAAACCCTCTTAATTAGAACAATCAGGGATGAGTGGATTGATCTCCCTAATCTCATTAGTAGAGGAGATCTATACTAGTTGTCATTTGAAGAAATTTTTGAAACATGCAAATGCATATCAAGAGGAAGGGAAAGAGTAAGTAATTCAACATCAACATTGGTAAGGAAATATGAACTTGGAAATTTGCTTGATAACTTTAAAACATAAATTCTTAGCAATCTAAGTGAACAAGTAGAAATGTTAAGAATGAAAAATGAGAAAAAAGAAGATGTTGATATTTTTTTTATTCATGTTGAATCTTATGCTACTAAATTTTGTTCATCATTCCCCAGGTTTAAATAAGTTTACAAAGAAGACAATGGAGCAAGGCAATCACCAAACAAGCTATGTTGTGTAGCTCCAAGGAGACCCTAGTAGCCTAGTCAAGTTGATATGATGCAAGGACAGACTTCACAATTTCAAACTTATTCACATCCATATAAAACTAATTGGGACACAATCCCTCCTTAGCAACCTTGGCCATCTGTGACCCCAAAACCAAACTTGGCAACATGGTTCGCAAGGTCCTTATTGGGAAAATCCTCATCATCCTCAATATTTCCCTCAATATCCTCAATACCCGAATCCATGCTATCCCTACCATCCACCTCCACCACAATAACAACCTCAACCACATTAATCTCATATATACACCCCTACTCAACTAGTTGTACCACGATTTCCAAATACATACAATGAATCTCAGCTCACTTACAATGCTGAGGTACAACACTACCAAACATATCCTCTTGATCTAAATGGTTTGCATCTTAGTTCAAGAAAGGTAGTGCAAAGAATAAATTTTCTTAATTTCATTTAAGGACAACATCAAGAAGAAGAAGATCCAAATGAGGAGATCATAATATTGAGGGCTGCACTTGACAAAGAGAAGAAATTAGAATCATATGTTGAGAAAGTTCCCTCATGTTTACCATCATTTTCTCCATGTGTTTAAGAGAACAATCAACAAAAAGAGGAAGATTTGATTTCCATAATAGAAGAGGACATCCAAGGTGATCCAATATTGACATATGGTTCTAAACAGTCATTAAGTTGTAGCAACACACGCTTCTACAACAGTACTTGATACAATCTCTGTCAACGAAATTCATCTCTCATATTTAGGTACATGTCAAAGAATGTATTCCAAGTGTGCACATGATTTTATTTTTCATCTTGATGTGTACATGGCTCCATTGGAAGTGTTCCTATACTTGAAAAAGGTTTTGTTTTTTTCAAGTAGAGTAGGAAAGTGAAAAAGTAAAAAAAAAAAAGGAAAAGGAAAGAATAAAATCTCTTTTTTAGGCGTCTGAGATTGGACCACTGATTGAAAACCTCCATGAGGTGGTCATTGGGTAGTGAAAAAAAGAAAAAAAAAATATATCCTAGGTGAAAACCTCCTTTGAGGCGCCTAGGCAGACCTACTAGTGGAAAACCTCATTGAGGCAACTATTAGGCCTTAAAAAAAAAAATTGCATTTCTCCATGTGTCTCTCTGTAATGAATGAAGGTGCTCTCCAACCTTTGAAAGCTGGAAAAAAACAAGTTGGCACAAAAATAAAATTAGTTCAACACCTTGGTTAAAGGTAGTCAAAATTGGACTTCCTCCTCCTGTGCTCAGAAGCTCCAAAAGTACCGCAAGCAGATTATTACATGCAACTTCAAAACCACTGAAGACAAATTCAATAGACATATTAGCAGCTTCAATATCACCTACAAAAACAAATCAATGGTAAGGTTCAGGTATATAATTATCTAACCCTTTCTTCGAATCTGTTTTAGCTTAGTAAAAAAATAAAAGGTGTGAGAAGGAATTTTTTTTTTATATAGCCAAAATGAGTAGCAGAAAAACCTCGGCCTTATCTAGCAACTATCCTCACTTTTCCACCAAGAAAAGCAACAAGAAAAAAGTAAAAAGGACTTGAGAAAGTGGGTAGTAATAAGTTTATTGTAATAAAATACAATGAGTGCCAAGGGATAACCAAGGGTGAAATCAGTTCACAGAAAGAAGGGATTGTGAGTTTACTTTGCATGCAATAAAAAATTAAAAAAAAAAAGAAAAAAAAATAGAGAAAAAAAAAGAAAAAATCAAATAAAAGATGGATCCACCCCCTCTTGGCATGCAAAACAGATTTTCTTAAGGCATCTAAGGACCTCCATGAAGCACCTATGAGAATAAATGGAAGAAGAATAGAAATAATATTAGCAGGAGGAGCAGCACATGGGCCAATAAACAGAAAATGAAATAAGCCAACATGCAGGAAGAACCAGAAGGCATGGAGGATGAATAGGTTGCTCAGAGGATGAGCAACAATTTTAGTGGGGGGTTGGTGACGGGCCTCTAAATTAGACATAAATTAAGGCCCATCTAACCTTTCTTAGACTCATCTACCTTCCTCATGCACATGAAAATATATATTAAATATCCCCTTCTGCACTTAATAATGTTTTCTTATGCTTTAATATTTTCTTAGGAAGGTTTAAGGGTGATTGCATATTTGTGCCTAATATTGGTTATTTTTGTAGAATATTGTTAGAATATTACGAATATTATGTAGATTTGGAAAAGGAGATAATTTAGGGACTTGCTCCCTGCCACTAGAAGATAAATATTGAAGAATAAATGAGCACAATGTCAGGAAATATGGAGAAATCTTGGAGAGATTCAAGGGGTTTGTCCACCCTCCTTAACTCTCAAAGGAAGCCAAAGGATCCTCATGATATCCCCACCAAAAATTCAAGTTCTGAGGCCGCCAAGAAACTCAAGACCAAGTGCACTCAAGCCATACTTCACTTTGAGTCAAGTGGATCACCCAAAGATTCTCTCCAGCAACTCGAGTTATAGAGGTAGCCGAGAAACTCAATCTCTATTTACTTGGAGTCAACTGGACTCAATCACCCCAAATATTCTCTCAAACAATTCAAGTTCCAAAGGAAGCCAACCAACTCAAAGAGGAGTGCAATCAATCTTTGTTTACTTGGAGTAAAAGTGCACTTAATCACTATGTTTTAGGGAGATGTTGGTAGTTGCCCTTGAGGATAAATAAAGTTTATCAAGAGCTAATTAGGATCAATTATATTCCATTCTGGTCTGGCCATTTGATTATGGTCCATTCGATACAGTCCATTCCATCCCATGCCATCCATTTTCCATTCTATTAGGATTTTTTCGTTTAATAGCTTTGGGATGTAATAAGATTTCATTTTAATGTAATGAGTATTCAGATGACTTTTCATTGATCTAGTTCCAGAGAGTTGGCCTCGTGGATTAGGGCCCAATCCATGTGCCTCAGATTCTCTGCCTATTACCATTCTTTCTTTTCTATCATTTAGCTAGTTTGTTTCTATCCATTAGTTATTTTTTATTTCTTTCATTTAGTTAATCTTGCTTCTGATAGTTTCAAGTTGTTGTTTTGAATTGCTGCTATGGGTTTTCATTTGCTTAATATAATGGAGGATAAAACTCTAAAAGTTGTGCATCTAGACTTCCCTTCTCATCTATCTCAATAGAGATCGAGGGGGATAGGCTTCCCACAGGCCAAAAAAATTGATTTTTGTTCACTATTTTTATCACGCATTCTTTTATGTGTTCCCGTGCATGAATCTGCAGGTTTGTTTGTAGGAAGTAGTATTAAAGTTCCATAGAAGTTCACCCTCGCCTTCCTGCTTCATTTTCCATCTCTGTTTTTACGCCTCTATCCCCTTCTATTTTCACTTATTTGTAGCTACCACACCCTTTTTATTCCCAAAAACACTTCAAAACGACTAAGTCTACCTTTCGTTCCTTCGTTTTCACATTCTGCAGCTATCGCAGCCACTTTAACGGAAAAAACATTTGGCCTCCGCCATTTTCTTCTTAGTTCTCCTACTACCATACATCACAATTTCACTTCACAACATTTGCCCTTTTCTTTTAAGATTTACGGCTCTGATCCACAGATTTCGATATTGCGATCACCCTCTGCCGTTGGTCCCACCACCACGTCACCCGTTGCATTTCGCACTTCACACCATTTAATTGGTTTTCGTTAACATTCACTGCTTCCAACAACTGATTGCGATATTTCGATATCGTGTATCGCACTTCACAACATTTATCACATCGCAAATCGCTATGTTTACCCCGTGGCACTTCGCACTTCGCTCCCGCTCCTGAAATGTACCCCCGCTTCTCTGCCATCGCAGTTTTCAAAACATTCCGCTCCAAATCCATTTCTACGCTATAATAAGGTTTTATAAGGTTTAACCCAGCTCTTTCCACTTCTAAGCCTTGTTTCATGCATTAAGGCCTCCATTAGCATCTTTAGCCTTTTTTCAACAAAACTACAAGTACACTTCTTCTAATTAGAATTAGTTCATGAATAACTACATAGATAGGAGCATGATATATAGAATAGCGTGTTTTTAGTCAATTGGCCAAGTTAAGTGTGGTCTAAATTAGTTTCCTTTATGTAATTTAAATTAGTTTCATTTCTGCCATTTCCTTTTTGCAAATTGAATTAGTTTCATTTCTGTCATTTCCTTTTTGCAATTTATTTTAATTTCATTGAAGTGTGACAAACTTCACTGAGAACCCCTAGAAGCAGCACCCTTTCGTAGAGCAGAAGAGGATGATATGAATAGAATGCATCTACTGTGTATATAGCACTATCACCTCCAAGTTTGTACGAACCCTGGGTTGATAAATTAAAGTAGGGCAACCCCTGGGAGTTTCAACACTCTTGTCGCAATACCAGGGCTCACCAACTATATCTACAATCATGAATGTGAGAACCCTAGAATGCATCGAATTAGTAGATGATGGAAGAAAAGCCTCCAAGCGGTAGAGGTAAATAGGTAGAGTTTCAAAGCAGTTCCATCAAGTTTTTTGATAAGGGGGTTTTCATGGATAATTAAGTTCATGTTCGAAGTGAGCTTGTGATTCAGCTATAAGTAAGTGAGACACAGTTATTTCACTGGAGTGAGGCATGAAAAATTGGGTAACCTTTTGGTTGCCAAGTAAGTGATCTTTCCAAATGTGCAAGGTGTAAGTTGGAAGTGGAAATGTGGGGCTTGCGATGTGTGGAATTGAGTCTCCTATAAGCTATGGAGAGATCTAAGGGAATAGTACAATATTTGGAGAGATTGAGTTTCAACTTTGTTGATAGTATGGAAATGGGCTTGATTCCTCTAGCACATTATTGAAATGTTGGGAATCAATTGTATGCATTTGCATGAGTATGGAAATGGGACCTTCTTTGAGGTGTTGATTGACGAGAATGGACATGCTAAAAAGAAACAGGTCAATGCTAAAAAGAAACAGGTCAAAGAGGTAAGTTTTGTTGATCTTAATAAAAAAAATTCCAGTGGAGATAGTAAATTGGTTTTCCAATTCCTTGAGTTGGATGGATAATAAAAATGAAGGTGAGCTTGAAATGGAAGATTGTTTCATTTTTGAAAAATATATAGCGTTTATCATTGAAAAATATTAAAAATGAAATTATATGAGATGTCAAGGAATAAGTTGAAGCTTTGTGGGTTTCTCATGCTTACAAATAAAATTCCAGATGTTTTGAAGGAATTAATTAATGAGGGAAAACCACGATTGTGTATTTTAAAATTATATGTGAATAATTCAAATAAATTTACGTGGAGTTCACAAAAAATAAAGTAAGATCAAATTTTCATAGCTAAATTTATTAAAGGTAATAATAGAAAGGTGATATAGAAGACAAAATAGAGATGGAGTAAATGGTTTGAAGTTTACTGAAAGATCACGCATGTGATGAGAGTTGTTGTGTGATAACATCGGTGGTGTGTGAACACCCTAAGGCTTTTGGTGGAAGTTATGAAATATTTCCCTAGGCATGTGTATTACTCAAGGAAGTTGTAATACCTATGTTGTTTTGGAATACATGTTGTGTAGAAGCACATGATGACTCACGTTTTGGAATGAACCACTTGGAGAGGTATGAGGGTGGTTAGTGTACTCATATGCTAGCCTAAGATATTTTTTTGTAAGACCTTAAATTTAGGTGTGTGACATGTGGTGCGGTGGCACATGGAGTTATCAAGAAAGTGTGAGATGATTGTGTGTTGCAAGTGGTAGATTATGTAAACCATTAATACCATAGATTGAGGGCGGGGGGGGGGGGGATGGTTAGTGTGAGATGGTCATGTTGGAATCACGATTTCCATTAGAACAAAACCCACAGGTGTTAGTCTTTGCTATAGTTGCTATAGTTAGGATCCACAAGAGGCGGTTTGTCCATGTCGTGAAACAAACAGGGACTGTTGAACCCAACGTCTAAAAATATCCACCCCAACGCAAGCCGGGTGAGTTTCGAACATGACACCTATCGCTATGATACCACTTTTTGGAATCACAATTTCCGTTAGACCAAAAACCACAGGGATTAGTCTATGCTATAATCGTCAGACTTAGAATCCTTGAGAGGTGGTTATCTCATGTCACAAAATATGCGGGGATCCCTGAACCCAATATCCAATAGGTCGATGAACCATGTACATGAAAAAGTGTTACATATACAATGGCTAGTTACCCATGTATTTTGGTGAATGGTAAACCTTTCATATAGACATAGATATAATGAATGAGACCATGTTAATCTCTCTGAGTCAAATTTAAGTGGGGATTTTTGCGGTAGTTTAGGTAAACTTTACTCGCTCAATTTATTAGTAGTTTTCAAGCTACAAGTTTATGATAACCCATGATATTCATGTGCAATATAACATATTTTAAGGTTGAAATACTTTAGGTAAATTTGTCCTTGAGGCCATTAGGATCCCAACCAATGGTGTTTTTAGACACCATCACTTCTCATGGTTTCATGATCCTAGGTATTTGATGATTTCAAATATTGTCTTCCTCCCCCTTCTACCCCAAACACATCATAAGGGAATCCATTTAAATAAAAAAAACCCCAACAGTATTTTTTTTGTAATTCAAGGTTCTATTCATTCATAAAAAAAAAGTACATTGATGACAAAATGCAAGTTGTCTAACCTCGACTAGGTTTGTTGACTACCACTGGCAACCTATGATATAGAAGAAAAGGTACAAATAGATACATAGTACATAACTTAGGAGGCCAAAAGAACCAAAATAAAAATAATACAAGTAAAACACATGTAACCATACTTATTCATCAAAGGTAATAGAAGCAGGATTTTCTGGACCAATCCCTGGAGGGAGATGGGGGCAGTAAGAACAATGGACTTGTTGCTCGAAATGGGCCAATAAGGACTCTAGGTTCTCCACCTTATTAGGTAGTGGATTCTAACCATGCCATACTACGACGATATTCTCTTGAACATGACATTGAAAGTAATGCAACCTTTTGAGTGTAGCGATGAGTGCTTCATCTTATTCCTTCTTGGCCTTCTTAGAATTTTCCAAGTGGTCTAATACAAAATAGACCAAGTCTTGACAACTCCCGGAACAAAATTTTCTACCCACAAGTGCCCCACGCCTAGGCCATCATACCTTACCTTTAACACTGGTTCCTCCCCTGTGCATCACACTACCCAGCTTTGCAATCTCCATTGTTTTCCCACCTCGACCTACCTTCAAGCCGGTGAGACCACCATGAGCCCCTGATACTACATAACCCTTGTTTCTGACAGTTTTACCTCCCCTTGCCCCTTATCCACCACCACCAACTTCATATTCGTACGATGCCCCCCTGGCTGGCCGAAATTCCTTTTGACGGGGATATAGAGCGAGGATTGCAAGGCATGGGGTGCATTGTAATAGAGCTAAGAGCACCAGCTAACCATGAAGCCACCTAACTCACCAGAATTCATGCCAAAACAACTATCGATCCCAAATTTATGTCCCCTACTCGAGGAGTAGAAAATGAAACTATGACATAGAAACTCCACAAGAAAACTAGAGGGTTCCCAACTACCCTGATAGAAGGAGCTATAGCGAACAGAGACACATAACAACAAACAAGACATACAATCATTCATTGAGTAGTCACGAACCCCCTAGATAACTAGCTACCTTCAAATCCTTAAGAAAAATAACCCCCAACCTGCCAAAATAATTGATTACGCAGTTTTTTGTCACAGGTGACTTGAGAAAACCTTTAAAAATATAATATCCCAGACGAAAAGCCATTGACAGGATAAATAAAATCCCCCGTAAACACAAAAAGAAACTAAGAGAAGAATTGAATAATCACCCACGAGGAGGCTCGAGGGCCAACTTGATAACTAGATATAGAGCACTTAGACCATTGGAAAAAAAATGGGAAACCACACACAATAAAGGATACTTATCAATTCTACGACCACGAGGCTGAGGAGGATGCGTCGACTATAGAAACGACACCATTCCCAGTCATCTCACCAAGTGGAGAGATCAATAATACCACCAGAACTCATCCTAATCACAATATACCACCAAAATTTTGTAGCTTCATACCAAGCATGGAGATGAGCAGACTTGATATACCAACGTACCTCACCCTCTCCCACGCCCAACTTAATTGATGAGAAATTCACACACCACTTATTTAATCCCCCCGTACTGCTTACACGATGAGAGGATAAGGAGGTCGACCTCCACACCATATGTCATTTGTCCGTCATCATAAAAGACGTGTTTTAATTTCCTCAATGTTTGTCACCCCCATCGTGGACACCAGAAAAATTTCAATCTTGAAGTCGATTTCAATTTAAATCACCCTTGGAAACTTGATATCCACTATTTATCCTATACTCACAAAATTTCAAACTTTTCCTCTTAATTCCTCCCCCTTCCACCCCTACTTTTGTATTTATACACTTTTCTCCTTCTCCCTCCCCCCTCAACACCTCTATAATCTAATATCCCTCATTTTTATCATAGTGTTAATATTAAAATTTAGCCTAATGTATTTCTTAGGAACATCTCAAATATGTTAAATGGTTTTTAACATAATATTCACAACTCAATTCCTTTAGTTAAAAATTGATATAGCCACATATTATTATATATTTATCTATTTAGTAGACCTTATTCCCATGATTAACCATTTCATTAGTTTCCTTAACCGAAATATTATAATAATTCTTATCCTAATATTAGCTTATAATAACAATGACGTATTAATATTAATTTATAACTCTACCCCACACACACACATACACACACACACACACACACTCATATATATATATATATATATATATATATATATATGGTGTGTGTGTGTGTGTGTATATATTGTGTGTATTATATATATATGTATATATATATATATATATATATATATATATATATATATATATATATATATATATATATATATATATATATATTGGTGTGACGCTTAGGGAATTTTAACCATATATCACATGCTTTACATAATATTTCATAACACATCAATTTCCGATTAACTTGCCCCATATTCACCATAACACAACATTTTTAACACAATTTCATTATCAATAATTTCTTTATACTATAACAATAATACAAATAAATTTTATTAAATAAATTATTATTAGTAACAATATTAACTTCCAATTATCTTTATACAACAAGTATATTACTAAATAATACTATTATAACATTGATAATTTCTATGTTTCCTTAGAATATATATTTTATGGCCTAATAATAATAATCATAACAATATTGTTATAACAACCAATATAGATTCATCTTTATAGGGATCAATTTTTTTAAAATGCAAACTTCTTTTAAACTTCAAAACTTGGAAATTATTTGCAGCTCTAAAGATTGCCAATTGAGCTACCCCATGTGGATCATAACACAATTTCATTATCACTAATTTCTTTATACTATAATAATAATATCAATACATTTTATGAATAACAATATTAACTTCCAATTATCATTATACAAGAATAATATTACTAAACAATAGAATTATAATACTGACAATTTCTATGCTTCAGTATAATATATAATTCATTGCCTGATAATAATAATCATATAAATATTGTTTTAATAATAACTATATATCCATCTTAACAATGTATTTAGCAACCACTTAGAGGGATCATTTTTTTTGAAATGCAAACTTCTTTTAAAGTGAAAAACTTTAAAAATGTTTGTAGCTCTAAATATTTGGTCTCCTTTCCCCCTTAATAAATATGTGTTTCAAATGGCTATATATATATATATATTTATATATATATATATATATATATATATATTTCATTTTTTATTACAT
The DNA here is from genome assembly GCA_034641835.2 of Pinus albicaulis. NCBI lineage: Eukaryota > Viridiplantae > Streptophyta > Pinopsida > Pinales > Pinaceae > Pinus > Pinus albicaulis. The sequence goes on along the minus strand of JAXQQM020067433.1, from coordinate 56,925 downwards.
AAATGGATTCAATGCCTTGAAAATCCCTTTGGCTACTTGGATTGCATATACTACAAATGTTATAAATCATTTCTACATTTCACACAAAATTGATTGAAAAAATATATCTTAAAAGGGACCAAAATGTAGAATAGTGAAACTATTTTAAATTTTTAACCATTTTTTTTCAATTGCTTGATATAATCTATAAATAGTTTTTTGTTTAGTCTCGACTCACCAACCCCACACACATATATATACAACAAAACAATGAAATATTTTATATATGATGCACATTGAATTTTTTTAACGTTACTAATATATTTTAAATGCCACATATAAATTTTATGCTATAACTGAATGAATTATAAGTGTACTTCTTATTTTTTTTCCCCAAGGACAAATTTTAATTTCCATTAATAAGAAATGAAAATTACATGTTGTGAAAGCCTGAAATAATATCAGATATGAATGTGATACATGCGATAGATGCATGCAAGCATAACAATACAAGCCAAAAAAAATAACTACAAATGTCGTCCATAGAAGGCTATAAAAAAAACTAAAGTGATAAAAGAAAACATATCACTTTCATTTTTACGGGTAGGATAACTACTTGACCTACCCCTTCCTTCCTTTCTTCTTTTCAACTTTACTCCAGACTCCTTGTGAGTGAGTGGCATTTAAAATTGCTAAATAATTTTCATTTTCCTACAAAGAGGCTTCTTTTTTTGAATCTAAACTCTCTAAGAAATTGGATCTTTTCACTTCACCTGCCTTCATGTAAGGGAGTGCTTATTTCAACTACTCCACCATTATCTCTACTTTTTCATTAATTCGTCGACTGAACTATTGATCCATCCTACTCTTCCTCCTATTTTTCTGGTGTGCCTTGGTGTTCTTGTACCTCCAAACTCATTTGATTCACCACAATTTATTCTTCCTCATATTATTAAATATATAGATATAGAACCTGCCGGTGAGCCCTGGTATTGCACCAAGAGTGTTGAAACTCCCAGGAGTTTCCCTACTTTACTTTATTAATCTGAGGATCATAAAAACTTGGAGGTGAAGGTGCTATATACACAACAGATGCATTCTGTTCATGTCATCCTCTTCCACTCTATGAAAGGGTGCTACTTCTAGGGGTTCTCAGTGAAGTCTTTCACACTTCAATGGAACTAAAATAAGTTGCAGAAAGGAAATGACAGAAATGAAACTAATTCAATTTGCAGAAAGGAAATGGCAGAAAGGAAACTAATTTAGACCACACTGAACTTGGCCAATCGGCTAAAAACACCCTACTCTATCTATCATGCTCCTATATTTATATTTATTCATGACCTAATTATAATTTGAAGAAGTGTGCTTGCAGTTTGGAGGAAAAAAGGGCTAAAGAGGCTAATGGAGGGCTTAACACATGAAACAAGGCTTAGAAGTGGATAGAGAGGGGTTAAACCTTATAAAAACCTGTTATAGTGCAAAAATGGCTTTGGAGTAGACGTTTTGAAAAGTGCAATTGCAGAGAAGTAGGAGTACAGTTAAGGAGCGGGAGTGAAATGTGATTTGAAAAAATGTAGAAACTGTGAAGTTTGAAGTGCGACGGGGTAAAATTATGATTTGAGATGTGGCAAATGTTGTGAAGTGCGATATGCGATATCAAAATATCGCAATCGGTTGTTGGAAGCAGTAAGTGTTAACGAAAACTAATTAAATGGTGCAAGGTGCGAAATGTGATGGGTGACGTGGCAATGGGACTGGCAGCAGAGCGCGATCGCAATATCGCAATCGGCGGATCGGAGTGATAAGTCTTAAAGGAAAAGGGTAAATGTTGTGAAGTGCGATTACGATGTATGGTAGTGAGAGAACCGAAAAGAAAAGGGCGGAGGTCAAACTTTGATGGTTTGTCAATCATTTTGTGTTAAAATGGCTGCGATAGCCACAGGGTGTGAAAACGAAGGAATAGAAGGTAGAATTAGTCGTTTTGAACTGTTTTTGGGAATAAAAAGGGTACGACAGCTGCAAATATGTGAAAATAGAAGGGGATAGAAGCATAACAACAGAGATGGAAAATGAAGCAGGAAGGTGAGGGTGAACTTCTCTGGAACTTTAATTATTATTCCAAAAACAAAAACCTGCAGCTTCATGCACGGGAAAGTAGAAAAGGATGTGTGATAAAAATAGTGAAGAGAAATCAATTTTTTTGGCCTGTGGGAAATCCTCCCCCCTCGAGATCTATTGACAGAGATGAGAAGGGAAGTCTAGATCCACAACTTTTAAAGTGTTATCCTCCATTCTATTAAGTAAATGAAAACCTACAGTAGCAATTCAAAATAGCAACTTCAAACTATTAGAAGCAAGATTAACTAAATGATAGAAAATATATATATATATATATATATATATATATATTATATATATATATATATATATATAAATTAATTAATTAAAATAATGGACAAAAACAAACTAGCTAAATGACATAAAGGAAAGAATGGTAACAGGAAGAGAAGCTGAGGCACATGGATTAGGCCCTAATCCATGATCCCAACTCTCTGGAACAAGATCAACGAAAAGTCATCTGAATACTCATTGCATCAAAATGAAATCTTATTACATCCCGAAGATATTAAACAACAAAAGCCTAATAGAATTGAAAATGGATGGCATGGGATGAAATGGAATGGACTGTATCGAATGGACCAGAATCGAATGGTTGGACTGGAATGGAATAGAATCAACCCAAATTAGCTCTTTATTAGATTTATTTAGCCTCAATGGAAACTACCAACAGCTCCCTAAAAATTAGGTAATGCATCCACTTGACTCCAACTGAAGTATGGCTTGAGTGCACTTGGTCTTCAGTCACTTGGCTGCCTCTGGAATTCTAATTTCTGGAGGGGATCTCATGAGGATCCTTTGGTTTCCTTTGAGAGTTAAGGAGGGTGGGACAACCCATATTTCTATTACATTTTTTTTACTTGTAAATGAATGCACATTGTATATATCATCAAAGAGATTGTATTGTAGCTAATGATGTAAAGGGAGAAATGCTTCATAGCGATTATCGAGATAAGTATGAGACCCCTATGCTCGGATCTCGTGTTTACACTTTTAGTTTCAATGCTTTGTGACATTTTTGACAAAATTAATATCATGCGAGGAGGGTCCAAATGAGTTCTTATTGATGTGATTGGTTTTGTATCATTGTCCTATTTTTATTTCTCATATTTGAAATTTTCAAGAAGTTATGGGAAGACCACTCGGTTGTGGGCTTGAAAAGGTGGCTCAAATCCTAGGGGCGGCGGCACAAAACTTAGGAATTGGGGCCCTAGACGCGTGACATGTAGTATTATTCATGCGTCTATAGCCTCCTAGACTGCTGGATTGCAAACCTATGCCTACACCTGTGGCTTATATTGTTCAAAAGGTCAATGTGACCTAGCGGTAAGAGGCTTGAATGGTTGAGTTACCTCACCCTGGGGGTGTTATTGTTGATGTACAAGATCTTTATAATGTTGTGTTTTCATTGTTTCCACTTACTTAAGGTCACCTAGGAGTTTAATCTCATTATAGTAGCACGTTGTCACATGTTTACCCCGATTGCGCTGGTTACTTTGGTACATGTGGGAAGAGGGTGTTACATTTTCAACGAGGGGATGTTACATCTTCCCCCCCCTTTGAGTGAAACATCGTCCTCGGTGTTTTCCTCATCTTAGAACAAGCTAAAATATGTGTTGTGCATAAGATCTGAATTCCCATTTCCCGGAGTAGACTCTCTCATATAAGGTAACATGGTTAAACAATTTCTTACGTATCACGGTACAAAGATTCAATTGGTTTGACCTACGATCACAATCATTAGGATTATTAGTTTCCCATATATATTCATTTAATAATGTACATACATTGTTCCAATATGCATTACAAACATTATCGGTACCCAATATAAGTCATCAACATGCATCAAACCCTCAACAATGGTCGGTGACCAACATTCGAGTAAGTGTTAGCAATCATCATTGTAGAAACCTCTTATTGGTAACAATCTTGAATAATACAATCATTAGAAATCTGTAATTTTTTTTAAAGCAAGTTTTCCAAAATTCGATTTACTGCATGTTAAAACATTTTTCGACACATATTTCGCTTATTTGTCAACAACAAAATATAATTTATATTTTCGCCATTTGAGAATTTACAATATGTGTGTCAAGAATTTATTGTAATATTGTCTTAATGTTGATGTGAATGGAATGTAATGCTACGGATCATTTTAATGCTTGTAAAAGTTCTCTTGCTTTGTTTTTATAGTCTTAGAACATTATTTTTTACTTTGATTTAGGATATTACAAATTTTCCTTAAAGAAAAAAAATGTGTTGTATTGATCCTTACTTAGTGCTTGAATCATATATTTATTTGATGTCTATGTGATGTGTATTGTAAGGTAATTTTTTCTTTCTTTGTTTCGAGAATCATGATTGTATTATATATATATATACTACTATATATAAATATACATAGATATATATATTAGTCACACTTTAGGTAAGATTTAAGATTATCTTCCTTCCTGTCAAATTCGAGGCAACTATATGTTTGACCATTTCTCTTAGTTATCCCTCTTTACATTATTTTTTCTAATTATTATTATTTTTCATTTTTTAATTATTTTTGACACCAAACAAGCATTTCACTTTGCACCATTCATTCAATCTGGTCTCGAGCCATCTTATGTTGTAGGTGGTTGATGAAATATTTACACCCCTTTGCTTCCATATATAGATATGAAACTTCTCTCTTTGCATTTGTATGGACAACACCCTCACCACCTCTGGTGTTAGCCACCTATAAAATTTGTTATACCAAAAGGTGGCTAAATAATTTTTTTGGAGCCTTCAAGGAACAAATTTTATTGCAAAAAGTGTTATCTCTTGAAGAATCTTGAAGGCCTCATGCCTGCGTCCAAAAATATTCCCTCTTGTGCCCATTTTACACTTTGGAATTCTGCCGATTTCATGAGAACAATATTGCTACAAAATCACCTTTTTTCCCTTTCCTCACTTGAAAAAACTAACCTCCATTTTTCTCCCCTTTCATTCCTATAAACTTCCTCTATTTTCATTTTCCCCTAATTCCCCTTCATAAAATCCTCTTTACAGAGTTTAAAACTCCTTTTTAAACTCTGCCAAAACCCCCAAATCCATTGAAAACTTAGAAAAATTTCATAAAAAATATGTTTTTGTATTACAGACTTAAGCCCCTTCGAGCTAAGTCTTAAACCATTTCCCCTCCATATGCCCTAGCACTAAGAACCAAGTGCTAAAACCTTTGGAGTTTTATCGCATCGGAACAAAACATAGTGCGCAAGTCTTTTTGTTAGAATTGAGACCTCCGATGTGATTAGCCTTTGTTCATAACCCCCGATCATGTTATTATTTCATATAACCCATAGCCCCGCAAAACGGGCGCCAAACTTTATATTACCTCCCCTCCGATTGCGATGGCCCGATCGCACCATCGCATCGGCTTTCCCCGATCGCGCCATCGCATCAGCTTCCCCCGATCGCACCATCGCATCAGCCTATCTCCGATCGCCGATTCATGATTCTTTTTCGGCTGTTGATCTATATCGTGATCCCACGGTCCTTAGAACATCGCATCAGATTTTCTCCCCAACATTTTGTAAACCATCGCATAGCGCAAATCTCCGATGAGATGCCATCGCATCGAAAATTCCATTATCCCTCCTATCGCTTTCTCCCCCGATGCGATGGCTCCGATAAATCTCCACCATTGATCTTTGTTTGTTGGTCTAATCCAACGGCCTACAATCATCCTGAAACCCCGAATGCCTTTTCAACGCATTTTTCTCCACCTAAGGTTTTTAACCTATTTTCTCTGCATCTCTGCCTATTTTAATATAATGTGACCCCTTCGCATTGTGTAAACATGATCGCTCCTGACCGTTGATCTCTACAGATCAACAGCCCTAACTTAATCTATCCCACCGTTTTGTCAACCGCATCTTTTTGACCCCCGCAAACAAATCCCCACCGTTGGATGATGCCATCCAACGGCCACGCTCCTCCCCGCACCCTCTGAAGCAGTAAAACCCAAACAACGTAGGATTTCATAATTAGTTTTGTGTTTTGCAGGTGATTAATGGTTTTTCCATTATATTTAAGAAAAAGCCGAAGGTTGGGAATGACGATTATCACACCTTTGATTCATCAAAGGGAAGCCATCCATGGGTTCAATTTCCACGTCTCGTCAATGTTTCATGAGGCATTGATGCCATACGAGCCCTGCACAGCCTGCACATCAACAAGACACAGAGTTAAATAAATTAAAAGAGTATCAGTGTCAAAGACAAAACACAGCAGAACAGAAGATTGAAGACAATTTGGGGATTACGGCTAAGATTGATTATCAAAAGCCTAATCCTCCAAATTAAAACACAATTAAATAAAATCATAAGTGTTTATCAAATGGAAAGGCCTCCACCGCCTCAACAGAGGCGAATTGATTCCTCTCAGCTACCACAGTGCCACCTGTAGCCACAAGCATTCAAACAGAGGCCGAAGTTATTGAGCAAATAAGATATTTGCCTCCGCGTAGCCAAAGATTTAATTACGCAAGGAACTTAATGCAAAAAATATCAGCAGAGTTATTACATCCTAAACAGAGCCTTAAAAGTCAACAAAAGCTCCCACTGAGCTTAATCTTAATTGTAAAACATTTAATACAGAGGACACATATGTAAATTTCTCCATCGAGCCCCTCAAAGGCTGAGAAGTCATTAACCTATATTAATTATCCTGGGAGATCTTTTAGCCTCTCCCACCTCCTCATTCTTCTATAAATACTGCTGTAGAAAATGAGAAAATGTTGGTTGATTTGGCTACTGAACATTGAAATGTAATTGAGCTTGAGACTTCTACTTGTAAATAGTATTCACTGGCCCTTGGAGCTCTACTTCTGATAGATAAGTTAGGTTGAGATGAGTAGATGATTGCTAAACTAAAGCATTGGACTTGAAGCTGTAACTAGTTTGGAACCTCAATACAAGCTGATTTATGGGATCCTGGTCTATCTCTATGTGTATTTGATGTTTTTCTCATTGTGAATTGTTGTTTATTTTTGTTTTCTTGTGTTTGGTAGAAAATATTTATTTGCATGTTTTCTTCCAATACGTGTTATTTGGGATTTAGGGGCAGTTGATTAGGTTGACAAGCATAGGAATCTTGGCATTCCCTCGTCTTATTGTCTTGAAATTTGTGAATATTATTCTTAAATGTTATTTTCATTTCATGTTAAGTAGTGATGAACTAAGGAAGATATGGTGAGCCCTAGTCCTAGTTTTATCCCAAAAGACTAACTGAAAGTTTCCCTTGGAATGTGTTGAAAGCTGGCTAGTTTAGAAATACTTACCAGATCTTGGACCATTCTTTGTTATCATTTGTGTTCCCCCTGTTTTTAAATGTTTTCTATTGAAAGTGTATCAAAGGCTGGCTAGTTTAAAAGTACTTACCAGATCCTAGTTTTCTTTCATGTCTTTCTTAAGTGTATGTCAAAAGATGGCTAGTTTAAAAGTACTTACTAGATCTTAGGCTGCTCTTTGTTCTTCATTTGTTTAAATTCCCCTTCTTATTGTTTCATTTCATTCCATAAATCAAATTTTAAAGAGATCCTTAGACATATATGACTTGCCCCATGGACCAGTCTTGCCTCTTGTTGATTCAATTAAACCCTATTATGACTCCATATCCCAATGGACTAAAACCTGCAGTTATCTATCTTCCTGGCCAAAGCTTATTCTATTTGCTTGCAACTTCTCACCTTTGAAACTCTTTGTATTTAGAACTTTCCACCTCAAACATTAATCATACTCAACCATCCAAAAACAAACAAAACCCTTGACCTTCATAACTAGCCTAATATCATCAACCAAAAGTTAAAAGACATATCCATATTTGCACTTATTGGAGAGATCCCTCTCCAGATTCAGGAGGGCTAGATCCTATAATCCCAAAGTGGTTGAAACAATGTTTCTCCCTGTGACCGGAATTTTCCAATCTTGCTGATTACAGGGAGCTAACATTTTTGGTGACTCCACTGGGGATTGAACCCAAAATCTTTGGTTCCTTAAACTTCATAAAACCTTGTGATATGACCTTTTCAAGCACTACCAAACAAATGGTAATCATGATAAAGGCGGTTTGACTCGGTGACAAACTAAGTAAATCCTTATAAGTAAATCCTAGGATTCTCATGAGTCTTTATCTAACCTTGAAAAATAAACTAGCTTAGCGATAAGAGTACACTGTCTTTGTCTCATAGCCATAGCTAAGTTTTGAAACAGAGTTAGGATATTCTTAGAAACCACAAAACTGAAAAATAACTAAGAAAAACACCAAAAATATTTCAGATTGGTATCCAATAAACATGGTGGTGGACCATAAAACATTTTACCTCCTTACGAGCTAAAACATTCCACTTGGCGACTCCACAATCTTGAACAGACCTTAAGACTCCACTGGGAAGAACCCTTATCATTGTAATATTATTCAAACTCAATTAGAGGACTTTAGGATTAAAATTTTTCTAAACAGATTAGTTAACCTCTCAAAGATTGTCATACCTGGTTGAACTTTTCCTATTTATTTGGGTCTGAAAAACACAGCATAGTGGCTCCTAGAAAGATTCACACTAGAGCCTATCCTGACCCTAATCCACCTGAGATAGTTGATAACCCAGAAATTATCCTTAGGAAGTCTCCTAGGATTAAATTATCAATTGTTTCTAGATCACCCTTGAGAGATAATTCAGTTCCTGAAAATCTTTCAGCTCTACAAAAATCACAAGTTGACTTAGCGAATCCCTTTAGAACTAGGTCTCTTGGTGATTTAGATCAATTAGATTTTGAGTCTTCACTTTCATCTCCTGACACAAGTGAACATCCTGGTAGCAGAGAAATACCACCTCCTGGTTTACATTTCCTTCACAACTTAGGTGTCTCTCATCCAAGATCATCTCAGCAATCTACTCCTGTTCCATCCACTTCTTCTCACCCTACATCCACTATTCAAACCACTCCATTCCAACCCACTTTTCCTTTTGTTAATCCTCCTCTTGTGAATCCACCCCCACCACATATCATGGAAGCATGGTATGCTCCCTTAGTCCTTCCTATACCATTAGTCAATCTTCCACAGGATTATCAGTCCAAAATTACACTGTATGATGCTAGTAATGCTACAACTGCATCACAACATGTGGATAAAGATGAATGACTACTTTGACAGAAATGAAATTGATGATGATTCTGTCAAGCTTATATTGTTTTCTCAGAGTCTGGGGGGAGAAGTAAGAAAATGGTTTAAAGGCTTAACCCCCCATAGTATCAATGATCTCCAAGCTTTCCATTAGACATTCTTAAACAAACGGGAAGTAAAGAAGAACCCTCTTCAAGTCCTTTCTGATTACAAGAACCTCCATAGAAACACGGGGGAAAGTGTACAAGCTTATTGTACCAGATTTAACAGTGTATATAATGCACTTTCCCCAGATCTAAAACCCCCACAAGGCTCAGATTTAAACAATTTTCCTGAAGGGTTTGACCCTGAGATGGCCTATCAGCTGAGAGAGAGAGATCTTGCAACTCTTGAAGAGATGCAAAAATGAGCTCTTGCTGTGGAAGTGAACTTAATGGAGAAGAGATCAAGAATGAAAAATGAGAAGAGAGTGTCTTTTAGAGAGGAAAACACACCTTCTACTTCCAACTCAAAGCTGGAGAGAATGATGGAGGAGATGATGAAAGAGATGAGCATCCTTGAGAGGAAACCTGGCTTGATCAAAACCAAGCTTTGCTCATCAGAAACAAAAACCGAACTAGAAACGGAATTTTGGGGCAACCTCCAAACAAACCTAGGGAAGATGATCAATAGATCACTCCTCCCTTTCATCAAAACTATGTAAGTGAGGTTGAGGAAATAGATGAGATAACAGAGGAAGATGATATCAACATGCTGGGGTTAGATAATGATGACTTTGGAATTCATTATGATAGAAAACAAGGTCTATACAGACCTTATGATGACAAAAGAGATGATGATGAAAATTATTATCAAGACATGGAAAATGTCATCATAGAGTCTCAAAGAGAATATGACCTTAGAAGCAAAACCAGTCAACAAACTCCCAACACCAAAACCTCTGACAAATCTTCACAAAATAGCACTGCAACCAAGCCTAAAATTGTCAAACAAAAGGATAAAACAGTGGCTATAAATTCTGATAATGGTAAAGAGAAAGGCACTCAAAACAATGAAAAACAGAGTGCAGACATTAGTAGTACTAACATCTCAGCTAGTGCTCCTGTTAAAACCATTTTGTCAAATGTAAATAGGACAAATTAGCAAGTTGATATTGCTAATAGAGTGACAGCTAATAAGGCTGAGACCAACACTTTAAAGAGACAAATTCCTTTCAGCTTGGAACAGGAAATTTCAAAGATCAAAATCTCTATTCCCTTGACTGAGTTAGCTGCCCATCACGTATTTAGGACCCAAATTTTTAAGTCTTTAAAAATAGAGGACTTTAATGACACAGTTAATCTTAACGATGATCAACCAAAGCTGATTTTTGGTCCTAAGATTGAAGGTAGATATTAAGAGGGAGTTGTTCCTCCCTTTTATGTGAGTTTAAATGTTCATGACAAAATTTTGCATAACGCTATGCATGATTTCGGGGCTTCTCATAATTTAATGCCTAAAGATGTAATGGAGAGCCTTGGTCTAGAAATCACCAGACCTTACAAAGATCTTTACTCCTTTGACTCAAGCAGAGTAAAATGTTTAGGATTAATCAAAGACCTTTGTCTTAACTTAGCCCAGATTCCAGCCAAATGCTTAGTAATGGATATTGTTGTGGCTGATGTTCCCCCCAAGTATGGAATGTTGTTATCAAGATCATGGGGAGATAAATTACAAGGGGCTATGCAAATGAACATAACGTATGCGACTATCCCTGTTTTCGATCAGACTAGAAGACTTTACAGGGAGTCCCATATGCAATACACAGTTACAAGCCAAGACAGACCACAAAACTCTCCCCTTTATTCCGTAAATACAGGCCTTGATTCTTTTATTATGTTCAGTGATGAAACATTTAATGAACAAGTCACTTTAACAGATTTAACGACAGATAGAGAGGAGGAAGAAGATAATGTAGGAGTATCAGAACCGTTTTCCGAACCTGAGAACACTAACAAACAAAACACAGGTCTTGAGCTACAAGTCATCGGTCCACTGCTCTTAAACCTTGACAGTCAATAAAACAACCCTCAATCCACCGAAAGACCTGAGGAGTGGAAACAAATGCAACTAAGTGCTGACATTCCACAACAATCAAGAAGCACGTTAGTTGAAGAGGACAACCACCAAACAGATGAAATTGAGAATAGTCCTCTGTGGAGTATGTATTTTGATGGATCCTGCACTAGGACTAACGCTGGTGTAGGTGTCTGGATTTCCAACACTGAAAACAACCACACCGACTGCATTTCCTGCAAATTAAACTTTCAATGTTCCAATAACATAGCGGAATATGAATCCCTGCTTTTAGGCTTACATCTATTGAAAAAGTTAGGAGCCAGAAGAATCAATGTGTATGGGGATTCAGATTTAGTCATTAGGCAAGTCAATGGGGGGTATAACGCAAATCACCCCAGACTTAGGGCCTACCGAAACGATGTCATGGACCTTTTAAAAACATTCGAGGATTCCAAACTGATTTTTGTCCCAAGAAACATAAGTATTGATGCCCACAATTTAGCCTTTGCAGCTAGAACTTGCTTAACGCCATATGAAACCAAAGACTGCACAACTCAGATAAAATTTAGACCAGCCATGCCTGATAACGAAAAGTATTGGCAGGTGTTTGACGGAGACAAACATATATAAGACTTCATGCAATTCAGAAATGAATTCGAACTACACAGTTCGGACTCAGACTATGATACAGACTGCAGTGAAGAAAACTTTCTTGGTGAAGAAGAGTCGTCTCCTGAGCTTTCCAATATTAATCTTCTGACTAGAAAACTAAAAAGTAAAACAGGATTGAATGCAGAGTTAGAAACAGAGGAGTTAGAAACTCTGCACCCTAAAGATGAAAGTTTGCCAAGCGATCTGGCACCTTTAGAAGAGTTGTTTGATTTTAACGATGTGGCCAAGAAACCAAAACTGGAACCTGTAGAGGCTGAGGTGGAAGAGTGCAATATAGGCAGTGAACTTAAACTGAAAATGATTAAACTGTCCAAAACTTTACCAGCTCACGTTAAACTTAAATACATAGAGTTGTTTAAAGAGTTTTCTGATGTTTTTGCATGGAGTTACAAAGATCTTAAGTCCTATGACACTGAAATAATACAGCACAAAATCCCTCTCAAAGAAAACCAAAAACCATTCAAATAGAAACTGCGCAGAATAAACCATGTTCAGTTGCCTTTGGTTCAAAAGAAGATCATGAAAATGTACGATGCTGGTATTATTGTCCCTATTAGATATTCTAAGTGGGTGTCTAATCTGGTGTCAGTTAGGAAGAAAACTGGAGAGATCAGGCTTTGTATAGACTTTAGAGACTTAAACAAAGCTTCATTAAAAGACAACTACCCTTTACCTAAAATGGATCATATTTTACAAAGGGTGGTAGGGTCTAGAAGAATTTCTTTGCTTGATGGCTACTGAGGGTACAATCAGATCTTAGTTCACCCTGCTAATCAATTAAAGACAGCCTTTACTACACCATGGGACACTTTCATGTATGTGAAAATGTCTTTTGGTCTAATGAATGCTGGAGCAACTTTTCAGAGAGCCATGGGCATAGCATTCTCGGAAGAACTGGGCTTCTTCATCATTATATACCTTGATGATTGTCACTGTGTTTTCAAAAACAGATGAAGAGCACTTAGAACATTTAAGAACAGTCTTCGAAAAATGCAGAAAGTTTGGGATATCTTTGAACCCTAAGAAAATACTTTTCGGTCTCCAAGAAGGTAAACTTCTTGGGAACATCATTTTAGAAGAGGGTATTAAGATAGATCCCAAGAGGATTGAGGCCATATTGCAAATCTCTCATCCTCGGAACATCAAGGAGTTGCAATCTTTCATTGGAAAGATTAAATTTTTGAGAAGGTTCATCCCCAACTTGGCTGAGCTTCTTAGAAATATCACAAACATGTTGAAGAAGGAGCAAGGGGTAAAATGGACCTTGGAAGCAAAGAATTCCTTTGAGCTGGTGAAACAAGCATTAACCAAAACATCGGTTCTAATAAGTCCTGATTTTTCAAAGGATTTTTATATTTTTTCGTTTGCATCAGAACATACCATAGTTGCTTTCCTTTTACAGAAAAATCCACAAGGACAAGAGCAGCCTATTGCATTCTTTAGCAAGGCATTGAGGGATGCCCCTTTGAAGTATAACATTATGGAAAAGCAAGCTTTTGCTTTGGTTAAAGCTTTGAAAGACTTCAGAGTATACATCCTTCACTCACACATCATTTCCTTTGTCCCAAATTCAGTTGTTAAAGACATTCTAACACATGACCCAGATGGTAAGAGAGGTAAGTGGATTGTTGTTATCCTTGAATATGATTTAGAGATAAAACCCACTAAACTCATCAAAGGCCAAGGTCTAGCTAGATTAATGGCTGAATCAAATTTTGAAGTTCTTGATATTAATATGATTGATGCTTTGGATGATCAAGAGGAAATCTCAACTCCCATTGTTGAAGACCATTTTATGAATTCCTCTTGGTATGCTGATATTATTTATGTTTTTCTTAATTTAAATGCACCTCCTGGTTTGACAAAAACAAAGGCAAGGTTCCTAAAGTTAAAAGCTGTAAACTATTGCATTATAGATAGATGTCTTTATTGGAAAAATGCAAGTGGTGTATTGCTTAAATGTTTGCCTGAGTTTGATGTAGAGAAGGTCAAGCACCAGTTCCATGAAGGAGAGTGTGGAGGTCATTTGTACTGGAAAACAACAACCAACAAAATTTTGAGGGTTGGTTTCTATTGGCCTACTCTTTTCCATGATGTGCACAAGATGATCATAGCTTGTCATAAATGTCAACTTTTTGAAGGCAAAAGAAAGCTGCTACCCCTACCTCTGCATCCTATCACTGTTGAAGCTCCTTTTCAACAGTGGGGACTTGACTTCATAGGAGAAATCCATCCACCATCTTCTGCCCAGCATAGATGGATTCTCACTGCCAGCGACTTCCAATATTTCACTAAATGGATAGAAATAGCCACCTATAAGGCAATAAATGATTCGATTATTATAAAATTCATGGAGACAACATCCTCGGTTGGCTATCCTGCAGGGTCATCAACGATAATGCGGCTTGGATCCCGAAGATGGTTGAATTCTGCCACAGATATCAGATAACATTGGGGCATTCCACGACCTATTACCCTCAAGGTAATGGACTTGCAGAATCCTCGAACAAGAGTTTAGTGATCATAATCAAGAAACTGTTGGAGGACAACAAAAAGTCTTGGCACATAAAGCTAGTTCATGCACTGTGGGCTGACAGATTGACTTTAAAGAAATCCATTTGTATGTCACCTTTCCAGCTTGTGTATGGTATTGATGCAATTTTTCCAACTAGCCTTGGTGTACCAGTGATGAAGTTGATTCAGGAATTGCAAACTGAAGATAATGACATGATCAGAAGAATAAATCAGACCATTCATCTTTGTAAATCGGAGGTAAGTATATGTAAAAGCATTACGGAAGCATGACAGCATTTAAAAAGCTTTTTGATGAAAGAACAAGACGATGAATTTCAACATTGGGGGAAATTTTTTTAAAGTGGGACTCAAGAGGAAGACAAGGGCAAGCATGGAAAATTTGACAACTTATGGCTTGGCCCTTACTCCATCCATTAAATTTCTTGGTAATAATGCATATTTTTTGCAAGAAGAGTTGAATGGAGCGAGTGTTGGGGTCTGTCAATGGCGGGATGCTTAAGCATTACTTCTCTTGATCCATGTTATCTTCCTAAAGCCTTTTATCTTTTTCCTCATTGTAAATACTCCACCCATCATCGCATTCAAAGCTATAAAAAATTTGAAAATATAAAAACAAAGAAAAGAAAGAAAAGAGGGCAGATTGTGAAAACAAGAAAGGTATAGCCCCATACCAAAAAGAGGAACAAATCCGAAAGTGTGCAAGCTCAAATGCCACTCCTGAAGAACACACTTCTAGTTAGTCAAACAACTTAATCTTGACTAATTAGCTTTAAATTTTCTGCTGATAGGATAGTGAATTCAATTTTCCAAACTGTTTAATCTTGGCTTATCAGTAGATAGTTTAGGATAGAAATTAAGGCTTCAAACATGCTCAAAATATAAACCTAAAAGTTTCAAAGAGAGAATGACTCAAATATGTTTCAAATTATAAGTCAAAAGATGTAAAAATCTGGTTCTAAACAGCTTAAAATCTGAACCAGTTAGTAAAGGAAAGGCAGCTCAAGTAAGAGTCAAAACAGAGCTGTAGAAAAGAGGAAGGAAATGCTTTGAAGTTTCAGATCTCAAACCTTCCATTTTGTTTTAAATTTTGTGCCAAATAATGTCTATGTACAGCTTCTTTTTATGCCATAGACCAGCATCAAGTTAGTCTTTTCAATCCTGACTTGAATGCTTTTAAATTTCTGTTATAGAATTTAGAGAATGAAAATCTGTTGGACAGTTTAATCCCAACAGATAGTATATTAGGTAGAGAATCATATGGGCTTAACTGTTTAATCTGAGTCCATGGAGAAATAATGAGTAGAAATAGATAATATTTCCTACTTTCAAAAGAAGAAAATGTTGTAAAAGAGTTTTCCAATCCAAGTGCACTCTAAAGAAGAAAAAATGTTAGATCTATAGGATTGGGTAGGTAGAAAGCTTGTTGATGAAAGATCCATTGTTTTTCATGGCTGCTGACTTTTTCCAGAGTAAAAGAAGATCATCCAAAGAAAGAAAGGAAACCCAATGGATGAGGCACTGATCAGCCTCCCAGAGAATGCAAGTCTGAAGTTCTTGATGTCTTCAAGAAGGCACCATCCCCAAATGGAGCCACTATTAGCCAGCGATAAAATTTGTTATATCAAATGCTGGCTAAATTATTTTTAGAGCCTTCAAGAAACAATTTTTATTGCTAAAAAATGTTATCTCTTGAAGTCTCTTAAAGGCCTCATGCCTCTGTCCAAATCTTCATTGGTACTTACATTTTACACTTTGGAATTTTCTTTGATTTCATGAGAACGAATGCCTCAAAATCACCTTTTTTCCCCTTTCCTCATGAAAAACTAACCTCCATTTTTCTCCTTTTCCTCCAAAAAATTCCTCTATTTTCATTTTCCCCTAATTCCCCTTCATAAAATCCTCTTTACAGAGTTTAAAACTCCTTTTTAAACTTTGCCGAAACCCCCAAATCCATTGAAAACTTAGAAAAATTTCATAAAAAATACGTTTTTGTATTATAGACTTAAACCCCCTCGGGCTAAGTCTTAAACCACTTCCCCTCCATATACCCTAGCACTAAGAACCAAGTGCTAAAAACCTTTGGAGTTTTATCGCATCGAAACAAAACATAGTGCGCAAGTCTTTTTGTTAGAATTGAGACCTCCGATGCGATTAGCCTTTGTTCATAACCCCTGATCATGTTCTTATTTCATATAACCCATAGCCCCGCAAAACGGGCACCAAACTTTATATTACCTCCCCTCTGATTGCGATGGCCCAATCGCATCAGAAAATTTTGTAAAGGCTCTTCCGATTGTGTCCATTTGAAACCTCCGATTGCGATGGCCCGATCGCATCATCGCATCGGCTTCCCCCGATCGCACCATCGCATCAGCCTATCGGCCCGATTCACTCCGATTCACTCCCCATAGTTGATCTAATCCTCGGATCAGCGGCCCGCTGCTACATCACATCGAAGTTTTTTGCCCAGCGCATTAACATAATTCCTCCTTGATTGCGATCCTCCAATTGGATCTGGGTCGTCCACATGTCTAAATCGGACGGTCCTAGATCATTCCCGCATTACTTCATCGCCCTCCACCCTCGCCAAAGTTTTAAACCTTAGTTTTTCGCATTTTCTTGTTAAAATTCGAATAATTTGAATCCTTCACATTATTAGTCTGTCGCTTATCCCGACCATTGATCTTCTTGATCACTCATCAATCAACGACTCTGACTTAATTATCCCTCCGCTCTCCTTTTTTTTTAAACCTCTTCTACGCAATTCTCCACCATTGGATGATGCCATCCAATGGCCACTCTCCTCCCCGTAGCCTCAGAAGCAGTTAAACCTAATAACGCAAGATTTTATTAATCTTTTTGTTTTTGCAGGTGTTTTATGGTTTGTTCATGATATTCAAGAGAAACCGAAGGCTGGGAATGAAGATTCCCATGCCTTTGATCCATAAGGAAGAAACCATTCTCAGGGTTCAAACTCACGTTTCAATCGACGCTTCATGGGCATTGATGCCATATGAGCCCTGTGCAGCCCTGCACATCAACAAGACACAGAGTTAAATGAATCAAAAGAGTATCAGTGTCAAAGATTAAAACATACCAGAAACAGAATATTGAAGACAGATTTGTGGGGATTATGGATAATATTTATTATCAAAAGCCTAATCCCCCAAATTAAAACACAATTAAAAGAAAAATCATAAGTGTTTTATCAGACAGAAAGGCCTCCACTGCCACATCTGAGGCAAATTGATTCCTCCCAGCTACCACAAAGCCACTTGTGCCTTAAAGCATTCAAACAGAGGCCGAAGTTATTGAGCAAAATCAGATATTTTCCTCAACGCAGCCAAATAGTTAATTCTGCTAAAGAAATTCAATGTGAAAAATATCAGCAGCGTTACCACAACATGACACAGAGCCTAAAATTCAATAAAAGCTCCCACCGAGATTTAATCTTAATTGTAAAACATTTAATACAGAGGACACGTATGTAAGCTTCTTCATCGAGCCCCTCAAAGGCCGAGAAGCCATTAAATCTGTATTAATTGACCCAGGAGATCTTTTATCAGATCCTACCTCCTCATTCTTCTATAAATACTTGTGTAGAAGATGAGAAATTGTTGGTTGAGTTGGTTGCTGAACTTTGAAATGTAATTGAGCTTGAGACTTCTACCTGTAAATAGTGTTCACTGGCTCTTGAAGCTCTGCTTGTGATAGACTAGTTATTCTGGGGAGTGTAGATGATTGCTAAACTAAAGCATTGGACTTCAAGCTGTAACTGGTTTGGAGCATCAATACAAGCTGACTTATGAGATCCTGGTCTATGTCGATGGTGATGTTATTTCTTATTGTGAATTGTTGTTTTATTTCTATTTTCACTGTGTTCATCTTCTCTTATAAAGAACATCATGCATAGAGTTAGGACCTATTGTATATCAGTACCCTTCTCTGACTGAAAATCTTTATCTACATGTTTTCTTCCAATTAGTGTTATTTAGGAATGATTTAATTCAGTTCTAAGCATAGGAATGTTGGCGTTCCCTCATCCTATTGCCTTAGCTAATTGTTATTCTTAAATTTTATTTTCAGTATATGTTAAGTAGAGATGAACTAAGGAAGATATATGGTGTGCCTAGTCCTAGTTTTTATCCACAAAAATCATCTGAATGTTTCCTTGGAATGTGTTGAAAGGCTAGTTTAGAAGTACTTACCGGATCTTAGATCATTCTTTGTTATCATTTGTGTTCCCACCATTGTTTTATATTTTTTCTATTGAAAGTGTATCAAAGGTTGGCTAGTTTAAGTAATCACCAGATCCTAGTTTACTTTCATGTTCTTCTTAAGTGTATGTCGAAAGGCGGCTAGTTTAAGTACCTACATGATCTTAGGTACTCTTTGTTCTTCATGTTTGTTAAATTCCCCTTCTTATTGTTTCATTTTCATTCCATAAATCAAACTTTAAAGAGATCCTTAGACATATAGATTACTTGCCCCATGGACCACTCTTGCCTCTTGCTGTTCCAATTAAACCCTATTGTGACTCCATAGCCCACTGGACTAAAACCTGCATTTATCTACCTTCCTGGCCAAAGCTTGTTCTATTTGATTGCAACTTCACACCTTTGAAACTCTTTGCATTTAGAACTCTCCACCTCAGATAGTAATTATGCTTAACCATCCAAAAAACAAACAAAACCCTTGGCCTTCATAACTAGCCTAATATCATTACCCAAAACTTTAAGTGATATTCTTTCTTGGTGATGTCTCAGACCGAAGGCACTGAATCTTTGATCTGATGGGCAGAAACGATGTTTCTCCCTACATTCGAACTTTGCCAATCTTGCGATTACGGGGAGCTAACCACTAGTATGATATAATTCTTTCCTTATACATTAGTTTTCAACATATGTCTTAATTCATTCAGTCAGTCGATGATTTCAATAATTGATCTACATGAGCCTGTGAAATGTTTATAAAACATGAGAATTACTAGTCATTTAGAGTAATCATACTTGTAATTATTCCATTCCTTATATATATATAAATATAATTTATAATGTTTGTTATTTGTAGTCTCCTTGATGGCTTGCCACCAATGATTATCATGATTTCATGTTATCCAATGTAATAAACCGCTTATCATATTCACAACAGATACTATCCTTGTCCCAATCAAGTGTTAATTACTTATGAAAGTCTTGATCAGGGTTTATATTTCAGTTTTAATTTTTTACAACATCCTCGGGTCTTAAACGGACAAGGTAATATTAAATTAGAGAAATTATAACTATTCAAGAGAAAAATCGTACATAAAATTAATAAAAGAGAAGAATATAATTTCATATCACCAAATCTTACCACAATATTTTATCTGATATACCTCACTTAGAAGTTTTCTCTTAACTTCCTTCTTGATATTTACATTTTATTTTTAGCTCTACTACATATTAATGAAGATATATGGAGAATAATTTATCCCCTTGCATCCTCCATACTTACAATTATCCTTGATATATGGTGTTACTACGGTTATATTGGATAGATTGATTTTGTAAGAAATTTTTTTGTAACACACCTCCTCTAATATATACCCAATTTCACCCACTTACCCGGGGTAAACATTAGATGAGGGGCTACTATGATAAGACTCAACTTCCTATGTTACCTTAAGTAAATAGAGTCGACAACTCGAGACCATACTCACTTCCCTCAGGTGCGAAGGGACCTCTAGGAGTAACCCAACCCCTCCAGGTGTCCAAACCCTATGACAACTCAAATTTTCCCTAACCTAGATCCCTAATCGCTCCCTTACCAATGCCTCCATGCAACTATGGATTCCCAGTCACTTCCATAGGTATGGATCAATGCAACTATGGCCTTTTTCTGTCAGTTTTGTGCCAACAATTACAAGCATTAAGTATATTTTCCAGGACTAGGGCTTAGCCCCAGCCCAAAAAGATATGAAACTTTCAAAACCCATAAAGGACATGAATAATATGCTCATAAACCAAAATATGGAACCAAGACTTCACCTGACCATCCCCAACCAGGACTGAAATTATGTTAAACACTTGGTAGATATGTAACCTACAAGTCATGAATGCAAGTCTGAACAGAAGGGATTGAAAACTCATTTGATGTTTAACAAGAAGGTTCATTAATTTCTCTCATTAGCTTTCATAACTCTAATTAGGTCTTTCATTCATCATTTATTCAATTATGAGTTAAAACATGAAAAGAGCCATGATTAATATTTGTCATAAAACCATGCTTATAACCAGCATCTAAACAGATAAATAACAATAAGAGAAAAACCATTAAAGCAACATTATAAACAGTACATTTCCTTACCAAAAGATAGATAAAATGAGCTTTTATTAACCATAAGAAAATACTGACTAGGTTCGGGACTTCCACATTGTACTTGACCATAGATTGGCTAGGCCAAATCTCTCTTCATCCAATCACCCTCGTGTCATATTCCAAGCTTGAATGTGGGATCTCATGGGATAAACCAATCCAAAGACAACCAAGGGAATCCAAAAGTTAAACCACCTCAACCCTCTCCATACTGTGATTACACCTAAACTGAGATAAAAAAACTAAACCAAGATTGGATGCCTCAGAATTTATTCACCATCCTTGAAGATTTTTTGCGTATCTACCCTCGTGATTTATTGTGTATCTTTCCATTATTGGTCAAGGGATCCCTAGGCCTTCGGGAATTTTTATGAGACCACCTCGCCCCTGATTCTAAAACCATTTGGCAATCCAAAGCTCAAAACCGAGAGAAATCTCATCACACCATGGCTATTTGGAAATGGAAAGGCTAAGCTAAAATAAACTATCGAATCCTTGAAAAATCCATGCCAATGACAACAAAAGAACCATATACCAACATGCACATACCATGCATGTGAAAACCAGCCAGGAAATCATACATGTAATTTGTTACCTGCAAGTATTCTCGCTAAAGCTACTCGATCCTTTCCTTCCTTTTCTTTCCTTGTCCTTCTTTTCTTTTCCTTTCCTTTTCTATTCTTTTTCCTTTCCTTTCCTCTTGGTGTTTTCTCCTCTCTCAGACAAATTTTAACACTAAATTGACAAAAGGCTACCAACTCATGCTTTGGGGTCTTTTTATTGATGATGCCTCTAATTTATTCAATTTTCCATTATTTTCCTTCATTTTCCTCCTCACATGAAACTTGTGATCTTTCACCTTCCTTTCCTCCTAATTTCTATTATTTTCATTAATAATGTGCCAAAATTACCTTTTTTCCTTTCCAAAGCCTTAGCCATTTCCTTTGCCAATTTCCCTTAGCAATAAAACACAACAAGTGATGCCCACTAGGATAATTTTCCCAACATTTAGTCTTGGAATAAGTGTCCCTTGCCCATGGCCTTATTTTACCATTATGAACTGTTATTACATGAAATTTTAACCCGAGGTTGTTACCAGTTTATTCCAGCCAATCATCTTGATCCAAATTTTCTCGTGCCTTGGAAAGAATTATCGTGGTTCATTAAGGTACTTATTTGGAATCATAATTATTGGTGGTACGTTGCACCCTACATGTGAACACATCAACAGATAAAAACATAGGTATTCCTTTGCTAGCATGCTACTAGTGTTTCTTTACCACAACTTTACTTACCCATGACCATGTGTTACTTTTCCTTGGTTACTCTACTCAGCTATGCACTAGTTCATGATCACATTCTACATGTACCCACTAATCACTTTTCAAATTATGTTGAGACAATAAAATCTTTGAAATATTTAATATACACATGGATGCAGGAAGAGAGACAACAATGTAGAGAAGCAATGATATAAAGAGAATAGCCATATTTTCCATCTCCCACTCAACCATGTATTTTGTTATGGGGAGCATACACATTTATAACTCTACGTGGTGGGTTCTAATGTGTTGTCCACCAACGAAATTGAGTGACTGGGTGGGGTACAAGGGATATGGAAAGATGTGGCAACTAGAGATATGGAAAGATGTGGGAAATAGATTTCAACGATTGAGTCTTCAAGGATAATAGAGAAAAAAATGATAAAAATGTGGGAATTATTAATTCGGTGGGATATAAAGATAAGGAAATTCACGAGAAACTATTGGTTGACATGTGGCTACAATGTTAGCTATGTAGCTTTTTGCCGAGAATGAAAAAAGAGTTATTGGAAGAATTTGTGGGGTCATAAAGAGTTATAGGGAAAAGGAAACCAAAACTTTATAAGCATCAAACCAACCCCAATCTTGAAAATCAAATGTATCTCTTTTTCTAGATCAATTTTAAGAAGAAAATGAATATCGATAAAAATAAAACAAATTCTCATGAGCTTCATAGTGAAACTAGGCATGGGTCAATTCCCAAAACACCATGGAATGAAAGAGTTTCTCACCTTTGCAACAATAAGATGGTTGAAGATGAAAAATGTTTTTTCTTACATTGTCCATATTATACTTACATTAAATCCATTTTTTAAAATGTTTTTCACACTACCAACCTTCTTTATATTTTAAGTCAACAAAACTATGGCGATCTCAGAACCTTTCTCTTAAATTTTTTCGAGCATAAATATTTTTTTAGAATAAAAATAAAATATTAAATATATTTTAATAATTTCTTACTTTTTTGGGTTTATATATTTTTTTCCAAATGAATAAAATTTTGACTTACAAAAATAATAATTTCTTCCCTTTTTAAGGTCTAATAAATCATATTTATCTTAAAAAAATGTTATTAATAATCTCATCAATAATAATTAGAAAAATAAAATATTAATAAGATATAATTTTTTAAATAATAAAATATGTTACTTAGTAGATAAAAAATTTTACATTAATTTTATGCACAAATATTACAATATTTTAATACCATGCCTTTTTATTAGGCCGATAGGCCTTCTCTTTTGAAAGAGATCAAGTGAAATCAGCTTATATTCATTCTCCTAATTGACACATGTTTTTCTACTTTTCACTACCTTGCACACTGTTTTCTTTGACCATGCGATGAGAGAAAATAGACTACCAATCATAGTTACTGTCACGGCTTCATTTGCATGCGCGAATGGTAGGCATTTCCATTTCGGTCATTTCGATTATGGACCGTCTCCCCTTACTCAGGTTTCCTTTTAAATCCCTCCACAGTCTACCATTTTCTCTCCCGTCCATAAAAATTGTACGAGATATCTCTTGTATTTGTGACATTTGTCCCTCGATTTCGTTACTCTTTCTGTGCATGCGGGGAAGGATGTGTTGATCTTCCGGGTAATGTAAATTTTCAATTTACGTAAAATTTTCGGCATCTTTCGGCATTTTTCTAGGGTGCTACACTACGGAAAATATTCGGGAATGTGGCCATGCCCGCCGGTTTTCTCTGTAAAATTCGCGGCAGTGTAAAATTTCGTACTTTCAAGTCGTCGCATTGGAAGCATTTTCGCAACAAATTTGGAGGATTGCGAGAATTTACGGAAGCAATCGTTACGGAATTTTAAAGCTTTTTTTTATTTTCTTCCTTGCACAAAAAGTTTCCAGGGAACAACACGCTTCAATTTGAATCAAAGCAGTGCTTACTTTTCTTCATTCATTTCATATATTTGGCGAGATAAATTTGAAGGCGAGTAAATTTTTTCAGAACTCGATATTTTTGGGAGAAGATTTCATTTGGATATATTTGTGTAGATCAACAATTTGCATGCAAATTCTGTAATGTGCTGGTGGATATCTTTCGTACGCTTGCCAAAGGGTGCAACCATCATTATTCGAATACATTGCAAGGGTTTTCGGACACAAAAATCTTCGTTCGTTTGCTTGGGTATTGTGTCGTAGGGCCTGAGGCAAGTATTGCCATATCTAGATGGATCTATCTATTTGTTGGGTATACTATTAATCATGAGAATCTATTGCTTGTTAAATTATTTGATAATGTAGCCTTTATGGGTTTTGATGATTGATAACCCAGGATCTTTCGTGTATGAGTTCGTTGACAATGGCAACCTAGAACGAGTGGAGCAGTGGCTTCATGGAGATGTAGGGCTTTCGTTATTCCCCTCAGGGGATGTCGGGATGAAAATTATTCTTGGAAGCGCCAAAGGAATCTTAACATATGAATTTATCGGCTTTTCTTGATGCATAAGGCCCATAATGCAAGCATTCAGGATAGATATTGTTATTCTCGATTTAGAATCATGGATGTGTGCGAGGTTAGCATATTTACATGAAGGGTTGGAGCCCAAGGTTGTTCATAGAGATATGAAATCTAGCAACATTTTTCTTGATAAGTAATGGAGTGCCAAGGTTTCAGATTTTTAGGTTGGCCACACTCCTTGGATCCGAGAAAGAGCTATGTGACTACCTAGGTAACTGAGCACTTTTGGGTAAATCCGATCCCTATCACACTATCTGTTTTCAAGGCCCGAGTCTTTGGTATTGAACTTCGAAAAACGTCGTTTTGTTTCATTTTCTTCGAGGTTATCTGCCTCTGAAAGAAATCATTAGTTTTGGTGCGAGAAAGAACCAATCATTAGTTTTGGTGTGGGAAAGAATCAAGTTTATTGAAGTTTTTCCTTTTATTATATGCAACATTTTTCTTGATAAAGTAATGGAGTGCCAAGGGTTTTCAGGATTTTAGGTTGGCACGCACTCCTTGGATCCAGAAAAAGCTACGTGACTACCTAGGTAATGAGCACTTTTGGGTAAATATTGATCCATATCACACTATACTGTTTTCAAGGCCCGATCTTTGGTATTTAACTTCAAAAACGTCGTTTTTTTCATTTCTATGGGTTATCCGCCCTACAAAGAAATCATTAGTTTTGGTGTAGGAAAGAATCAAGTTTATTGAAGTTTTTTCCTTTTATTATACGAGTTACTACATACGTATTATGCGGTTAGAGCATACAAATCTATGGAACATATTATGCAATTAAAGCATACAAATCTATGGGACTAGAAAAAACTTAAACTTCAACCCTGATTGTCAGATCCTAGTGCTTCAGTATTAACACTCTAGGGCCCAACAATCAACGAAAGAATGAAAAGAAAAACATACATATAAAATACCAAAGACATAAATTTATTTGATTGACATCAAAAACACCGAGTAGATAAGCGGACATGTAATTAATGGATAGGGATGACATCATGATGAATGGATTCGATTAAAATCCTAGCAATACAATATGTAAGTATAATAAGTTTTTATGTTTTTTCTTTGTAACTTATCTACTTATTCTCGGCCTCCATGGCCTCGGAAGTCCATGGATGAGTATTGTTAACTTTGCATGTTCCAAATACGTCTTCTCTATGAAAATGAACTTGAGAGCTCCACTGGGAGACTCTGGATGATATAAACTGACAAATGAGGTATACGGTGCTTTGAAATGCGAGGGAATAACCATAACCTATGTAAATAAAATAACTTAGGAAATTGTCGATCAAGAAAGCTTTTTTTATTAATTAAAGATTCATCTAGGTAGTTTCTCTTTGACTAATCTACTGGCCTTTCTCTACCAAGCAACCTTGGTTCAACTCATGGTACGATTGCTACCTCTAATAATTCAATACATATATAATCCCTTTAAAAATAGAACACTTATTTATTAATTCTAGCTTAAGCGAACATCATTGTTCTATGTTTAAGTTACTGTGCCTTTTTCAAACTAACTAGCGGTTCAACTCATGGTGTTGGTTCCTACCCTCTAACAATCGATTCAATGCATATATATTTTCTTTTCCATGGACACTTTTCAAAGCATTTAACATCATACTAGCTACTGTTTTATTCACCTGAATTGCTATTATTGCTACTTTCCCATTTCATACTAGCTCCCTGTTTTTTATTCTCTGCATTGCTATTATTGCTACTTCAATATGATGCTGAAAGCATTCTGAAACAATTCCTTTTCATACTAGGTGTTTTTCATTCACTGAGTGTTATTATTAGCTTCCAATAATGCGGAGACACCTAAATTGCTATTATTGATACTTCCCAATGATGCGAAAGCATTCACGTAGCTGAATTGCTGTATTGCTACTTCTCTAATGATGCGAGCATTCATAAGCAATTCCTTTTCATACTGTAGATCTGTTTTTATTCATTCGAATTGCTATCTATTATTGCTAATTCCAATGATGCGGAGCATTTGTTCTTTATTCACTGAATTTGTCTATCTATTACTACTTCCAATGATGCGCGAGAGCATTCACGAGCCCTTTGAATCTGCTATTATTGCTACTTCAATGATGTGAGCATTCCTATGCGGTTAGCATGCCCACATCAATTTTTAGAAAAAAATAATTTACGTTTTTACGAATTTCATGATAGTTCCAAGTGTTTAACGACAAACAATAGTTCCAAAAATTTAGAAAGAAAAAAAACACTCTGCCACAAAAGCTACATGCTTTTCATAACAAATCTTGTTTTTTATTCATGAATTTCTATCATTGCTACTTCTAATGATGCAGAGCATTCCTAAGTAGTTGGCATGCCCACATCATTTTTAGAAAAGATAAATCGGTAAAAACTACCGAATTTCTATCATTGCTATTTCAATGATGCGAGCATTCTCGAGTAGTTGGCATGCCCACATCATTTTTAGAAAAGATAATTTTGTTTCTACCCGAATTTCAACCGATAGTTCCAAGTATCTCAGTGGGCGATTATTTCAGAAGATGGTCCCATCTTTGGGTGTCGAGTTTGATCCCCTTCCCCCAGTGCCTTTGGATATAGGTAGTTCCTCTATATTCCTCTCCATGATACGAGCTAAACAATCTTTTTCGGTGATATTACGGGAAAGGACATTGAATTTAATTGGTAAAAGGCTATGTACGCACTAGCATAAGCATTTGAAACTCTTTGTATGCTGCCTTATACCGCAATTTTGCTCGCCATTCTTTACATTTGCTTGCATGAATATGTAGCGAGGATGAGACATACATATACTTGTTGCCTCTGGGAGGCCTTGTGACTACGTATTATGCGCAGAAATTCTTTGTATCTCCGCAGGATCCTTTATTTATCGAGTGAGGTTGATTTTATAAATTCACAAAGCAGTCGGCTCATTTACACGAGAATCTCGCACAAGTTGGCCTCGAATCTTCCAACTTCATTGTAGGGATTGACTTCATAAAGAGCGGTGAGTGGGACAGGAAAGTTCTATTACCCATGATCTCGAAGTTTTTAATGTCATAATTTCCATGCAAGTTTGAAATTTTAAAATAGCCAATCTGCCTTTATTTAAACGTGGTTATTTGCTCAAGAAGCTATAGTGGGTTTTTTGTAGTGCTGCTCATATATATTGAATACAACTTCTATAGGTTTTTTTAGTTTTAAGTTAATAATTTCTGCAGAGCTCTTTACTTTTCAATCCAAATTAAATCAAAGCAATCACTTCAACATTTTGTTATGGATTTTAGGTGCAAGGTCTCTTAATCGCTGAAGCTTGCACCACATTGGAGACACGCTCAAACCCTTATGAACAAGCAATTTCGATAATTTCGGAGGACCTTGTCTACGCATTTGATGAAGACAACTTGATCCCTTGTTTTGGTTTCGGGGATGGAAAGTTTTTGATCTCTATTTCGATTGAAAATCTTGTTTGAATTTGGCACAATTTATTTTTCTTATGTTGGTTAACATGAATTCATAACCTATGTAGCAATCGTGATTATTCTAATAGATACGTTGTTTTTTCTTTCACGGCTTTGACACATGATGAAAGTGTGTTTAGTTTCTATCCGGATGATAGATTATGCAATGGATTTGAAGAAAGCGTTGAGACGCTACGTGAGATAGATATTACTATCTTCGATTGCACAGGTTAGTTAATGGAACTTTGTCATTCCACATTTGAAGATATGAAGATTAAATAGCCTTTAGCATTCTAAGGCTTAAGCAGGGGAAAGTCTGTCTAGTTTGGTTTACTTGATATGTGTATATGTTGCGTATATCCTGTGTTTTCTTATACTTTTCTTGTGTGTTCTTTTCTTATTTAGGGCCCAGCATCTTCTACCCCAATTATTGAAGCGGCAATCCATCTCGTGGAACGAGTGGTGGGCGGTAACATGTTCTCTTGATAATTGCTGAGATGGACATAAAGCGTAATATTCTTTCGATGGAAAGATGTTGTCTCTATATACTTTTTATATTTTTTACCCATATAAAAAAATTCTTTATCACTGTCTACATATTTCTATTAATCAAGGGACACGACCTATGGCGTTAGTTCTTTGCTTGTCATTGTAAGGGTTCCTAGATGCCTAGTCAATGCAACAAATCTATATATATGCATTTTGGTGTAAATTAAATGTCCCTGTTCTTTGTTTGATTCGCTTTCTATTACGAGAGATTGTTGGACGCAATTAAAAAAATGATCAGACTTTATGAATTGTGGTTCTGTTGTCTCTTTTGTTGAGTGCCATTAATAATTCACCATGATTATTATATATCTCAAAGTTATCATTTTAGCTTAAATGGTTTTATTTTATTTTATGGCGAACATTTCTTTTTAGACGATGTGAATATTGATAAGGAATCACGAGAAAAAATTAAACCGGTTTGTAGCTAATATTAACGGGATTATAAAATCCATGGTGTGAATTTTAGCGAGTAAATTCACTTAAGAATTGACAAAATTTGTTAAGATCCCAGATGTGAGTCACATGGTTGGCATCTACCCATTTATTCTTACGAGGGATTTCTTTTCCTAATCAAATGAAACGATTTACCAAAAGCTGAATCTAATTTCTTCATCGCCTTCTTCAATTATCTTGATTGAAAAGATGGAATATAATTTAAAGTACTGGATTCTTTTGGATGAGTTTACTAGTATGATGGTGGACAAAATATTATCATTGTAACTTGTCAAGAATGGATAAGGTCTGTGATTACTTACTTTGTAGACCTTTTCTGCGACGTTAGACTCCAAGATAATTACAACTAGAGATCGATCGAGTTGTAGCTATATTGATGCAAGGTCTACGAAGTTAGACTCCAAGATAATTACAACCGGAGATCGATCGATGTTGTAGTTTGTATTGATGCTTTTTGCAGCATATGGTTGTAATTGAAGTATTTATCAATCGGATTGTGGATATCACTAGCCTTGCTAGCAAAGAAAAAGTTTGCATGTTGTGGATGCGGGTTTAAGTCATGAATAGACCACGGTTGGGTGGTTTTACTGCCTATAGTAGAATTGTTTATTTTTTGAAAAAAACTTAAAAGTATGTTCTTAAAAAAATCATGGTTTTTGATAGTATCATAATTGTTTTTTAGTTACCTTTTGTATAGCTTATGTGATCTGGAGCAATCATATCAAAATCATGCAAAAGAAATCCTTGTTATGGGGATAAAAATTGTTGTGCCTTTGAACCAAGTGTGATGAGTTATTTATATCAAAGTGTTATACTTAGATATACTTAGATATATAGGTACTGCAAAAGAAGTTACTGGAAAGGTAGAAATATAGATAGGATACCACCGAGTCAAAGTTAGGGTTGAAACTACTTGGGATGTCTTGAGCATGATTTCAAGCGGTGCATAAGTTGTTGGCAGTGTAGGAGGGATTGTTTCCTTTGCGAACTTAGGGTTTGTCTCCTTTGGAAACTCTGGATCATGTTTCATCCTTTATGCTGTAACCATGTTAGAGGATATTCGTTATCCCTTCTCAAAGAGGTTATAGGTTGGGAAATCAAGTTTTACGATAGTTTTACAAGGTACCTTATGAAATATGTCTAATATTGTGTACTTTTCTCTCCCTTATATTTCTTGCTTCTATGCCATGCAATTTATGAAATGCTATTTTGAAAATATTTTGAATATTATATGCCCATCACAGATTGGACTCAACATTTCCTTCCAAAGTATTGGTTATAAAATTAATGGCATCTATAATAACCATTGTAACTAAGATTATAGTCACCATTCGTTTCTTAATGTTAATTTTAACGATACCTGCAACTTCTAAATGTAAATAAAGAACTGACATGACGGTTGTGAATATGCAGAAATTCTTATAGCCATTCTTTGTAAACCTTTATATTCTATTCCGAACTGGATTATTTCCTAACAATCCTACAAGATGTCGAAGTTAGAGCCTATTTTGTTTCTTCTTGCAAGTACATGTTTCTTAATGTTAATTTTAACGATACCTGCAACTTCTAAATGTAAATAAAGAACTGACATGGCTGTTGTGAATATCTGGAAATTCTTATAGCCATTCTTTGTAAACCTTTATATTCTATTCTGAACTCGATTATTTCGTACCAAGCCTATAGGATGTCGAAGTTTGAGCCTATTTTGTTTCTTCTTGCAGGTACATATTTCTGTTTGATCAAATCTATAATATGTAATTTGAAATCCAGTACCTCATATTGTATTTCTAGAACACTATTATTTGCTTATGAAACTCAGTCATGTATCTTAGGGCTTCCTTGCAATGCCCAAAACAATATGAAATTCCAAAATAGATCCATGCATCTCAGTGCATTTCACCATCTCTCACGAAGTAGGCAATTCTTGTAATTCAAAATTATTCCTTGTATAATTGGTCAGCGGGCATTAAAACTTTTGGCTACAGCGTTTAGGTTCGTTTCCATTGGGTTGCTAATTTTTAAAATTCTTAATTACATTTTTGAGTTGCACGTAAATTTTTTTTTGGCTGTTTTTAAATATAATTTATTTTTAATTATATTTGTTTTAGGGCTGTGTTATATGTCACTAGTCTTGGAATGTGGAAGTTGTTTTTGACGGGTTGATTTGAGTCATTCACTTGTTTTCAAGTTTCTCTAGCATCTGGAGTTCCAAGAATCTCAGCGTCCTATAGGGGGATGTTGCCCCAAGTTGGAGTAATTGTTAACCTTTGAATACACACTTAGAAACAAAGACACAACCCAGATTTCCAAATCAACATTTTAAGATCATATTAGTGGAGATGTTTCAGACTTTTACTGGCCGAATTTTGGTATAGATTTCAAGGTGCCTTCATGCTGACTTTGAGGGCCTTTTCTAGCATTTTGGGTCCTATATTCAAGGTAGATTTGATGGTATCAATACAAGAGTGGGTGGCATAGGATGTGAGCTACAACAACTCTCAAATGTGCACTTTCCAAGGAAATATAAGCATCCTCCTTAGGTGAATACCGGACAGAGTAAGGGTGCATTGATGATGGCTGTTACAGGCTACAACCTATTCTGAAAAAGGATTTCATAAGTATGTCAGCTTTTATGATAGCACTAGGGTACAATCTTGTATCAGCTAGAAAGGCATAGCTTCTGTTAGTTTTTAATCCTATTTTGGGCAGTATCTTAACAAAGTTATATGACAGTCTGTGACAACTGATTTGAAAATCTGTCTGAGGTGTTGATTTTAGTAGGTTATGGTACTCTGGAGGCTGCCAGTATGATAGTAGTCTAACCGCAATTTCTTTCAATTTTTCATGTTGACTTCATGCCTTCATGATGACAGTTAAATGCTTTATTCTTGACTAGATTGGAGGGTGCATTCCTCTAGAGTTATATTCACCCTTCACTCACCTATTTTAGGCATTGGCATCCTGTCTGATTTGGTAGAAATATTGCAGCCAACTAATAGAGCTGATCTGCAATTATTATGACAACATTTTGCCAGTTAGTGAGTCATTAGACAAGTTACTTTACCTTTTCTCGACAGCCATAAAGGGCCACATTTCATCCTTTTGTGGACAACAGTTGCACCTTATTTCCTGGCAACAGTTTCCTAATGTTGATGGACCATGTGCTACTGCTAACAACATTGTCTACGAGCCTAAGGTGAGCTTGTAATCCCCATAGCATATTCCTGTGACTAAGTCCAGAGTTTATTTTTGTTCTTTTTTTTAATTAGAAGTTATGTGCTTTTGAGGTGATAACAAGGCCTCTCTGGCCCTGTTCCACCAGGTTTAGTTCTAGCCACTCCATATTCATCATCTCTCATTACAATATTTTTAACAATGTTTTTTGTATCATTTAAGATTTGTGTTAGCAGATTCCCCAGTACAGTGCTATCATTTTGTACAGGTAGTGGGTGTACTGTAGAGGATGTTATGAGTGAAGTTTTAAGTTATAATTGGAGTTGGATGTGTAAGCTTTACATTGTTTGTTCTAAAAGCTATTCAAGGTAAAGTTCACACTAAATGAGCCTATTGGTTTAATTTTCTTTGGTCTGTAGTTTTGATTATTTAGGTTTTTAGGTTTTTTTTCTATTTAGAGGTTTTCATATTTGAAATGGGCATTTTTTGTTTTTTGTTTTTTCCTAATTTTTTTCTCTTTCCATCCATAATTTAATTTACAAAAAATGTTTTCAGTGTGAAGCATCATTGCAGAGCTCTATGTTCCATTACGAAGCCATGTTACATTTATGAATTTTTAGCATTTGAGGCAGAGTTTGTTTGTCATTTGTAATATATTTTTAGGTTTGCAGTTAATGGAGATGTCGTGGAGAAAAAAAAACGAACAAGACACACAATATATATTTATTCGAGATTAAATTGGCAGATTCCTTGGTTCTTCTGAATAATCAGAGCCAACTGAAGAGTATTGCATCTTTTGTTTGTTCTGCTAACCTTTTTTTAACATGTAACAATGATCACAAATCTTAGATCACTTTTGGATCTCAGACCTTTAATTATAAAGGTTCCTACACAACTCATCGAATAAGTCTCTACCTGCATAGCTGAGAATTGAGCAATAAGCCTGTTACTGCACAACTGAGAATTGAACATCATCTTTGTGCAAAAATTCTACCAAATCTCCTTCATCTCAAAAACTACAATTACTTAAAATTAATAATTAGCAAATGATATCCTTGGACCTCCTGGGTCAACTGCTAGTTTAATGATTTTTAAAGGCACTGCCCAAAATATTGTCATATAAGTGAGGACATGTTTCTAATAAATTATTTAAACTTTTCTATATAGTTTTTTTGGTTCCTTAATATTTTCCAAAAAAAAAAAAAATATCAACGAAAATTTCATTTCTTAGTTCTAGTAAAAGCAAGTCAATATCCCAAAAAGACTATATGTTTTGAAATATGTTCGATTTTCTCTATTAAAGAAAATTCCCACTTATTTATTTGCCCCTATACCTCACTCAAACTCAAATAAATATTGACATTTTTAATAATTTTACTTTGTAATTGTTATGAATATATAGATTATTTATATAAAATTAATATTTATTTTTTAAAAAGATTTATTTAAATAATTAAAAAAATTATAATTTTTTTTTTAAATTGTCTATATCTTTTACAAATGATTACAAGTTTAATTTTTAGCTTGAGGAATTATGATAAAAAAACATCTAAGCTATCAAAATCATTTGGGATTGCACTCAGCTTTGACCATATCACTATTAACATATTTGGATTTGTGCTCACTAAAATTTCTAACCAATAACTATCACATCACATAATAACTTAACAATACACCCTATCACCATATCTTTGATTCCCATGAGAAAAAAAAATCTATATACTAATAAAATAGAAATTTTTTATTCTCTTAAAAAATAGATGTTTATTTATCAATTAAACAAAGAATATTTAAATATTAATGAAATATAAAACTTTTAATTTAGAAGATTTTTTTTATGATTTTTATTATTTAAATATATATATATATATATATATATATATATATATATTTATATTTAATTAACTAAAAAAACAAACTAATGCTAGTATTATGTATTTATTTTTTAAATTTTTAATTTTTAATATATTATTAAATTTATAATAATTTTATGTATAGATATTAAAGTTGTCTATTTTTTTTTCTATTTTTTTCTATTGAAATATTTTGTGGAAATGAATAAATATCAATCAATGAAATCAATTTTTTAAAATTGCTTCCTATATATTTATCTTTATTTCCAAAGTGATATCAAGCAATATCTTTTCTTTATAATTATCTCACAATTTTCCAACTCTATCCCCAATTTTCTTTTTCTTCCACTCCCTCACTTCAAGCCATAATTCATAGAGTTTAAAAAAACATAAAAACCTCAGAATAAGTTGATGTCTCTTTATTGACAAAATTCCCCTTTTCTTGACTCCATTAAAATCAAATCAATACATATATCTCATCAAATCAGAAATATGTTAAAAAATTTCATGTTTAAATTTCCATCAATTATAATATTCTCCTTATTTTATTTACAAAATATCTCTTTTATCTCAATAAAAGAAGTGAAATAAAATGAAACCAATAAAATTATCACATCAGCTATATAATATGTTAAACTTTTTCTTTATTAATTTTCTATCACTTTATTAATCATAGAAACTATTTAAAATCATGTGAATATGCATCTCTATTCTATTCCTCCATAATCCCTTTGAACTTTTCCAACTCCATCAAATATTTCATTCTCCAATTCATAATGTTAAAGAACAATCAACTTTGATGATATGATTTCTTTATAATACTATTTCCCTTCAATTTTATAACCTCAAAATTATTTGAACAAGCATTTCTATTCTATTCCTCCATAATCCCCTTGAACTTTTCCAACTACATAAAATATTTTATTCTCCAATTCATAATGTTAAAGAACAATAAACTTTGATGATATGATTTCTTTATAATATTATTGCCCTTCAATTTTCCAAACTCTACGACTTCATAAGAGTTGTTATCTTTATATCTTAATACAATCACTTCAAATATATTTATATCTCTTGTTTTAAATCACTTCAAATATATTTATATCTCTTGTTTCAAGTATAATCATAAAATTCAATGAATCCAACCAATGAGGACATGTTCTAAATAAATTATTGAAAAATTTCAAATGGTTTTCGATCTCATATTCTCTTTCAACAAATTTTTTGTTTCTTAGTTCCAACTAAAATCAAGTCAATAAAAAACTCAACAAAAATTTTATTTCTTGGAATTCGATTCATTAATTTGTTTGGATACAAAAATAAATATTCTAATGATTGAAGTTTTCCTATTGTACTTCGAATTACCTCTGTCAAACTATTATTTGAGAGTTCAAGGTATTCAAGTTTTTTTAAATTTCCTATTGTACTTAAAATTACCCCTGTCAAACTATTGTTTGAGAGTTCAAGGCATTCAAGTTTTCTTAAATTATTAATGGTAACAGGAATTTTACCAATTAATTTATTTGAATGCAAAATTAAGAGAGTTAGTAAATAAAGTTTTCCTATGAAACTTGGAAATGTGCTTGCCAAACTGTTACACAGAAGAGCTAAAAAAGATAATTGATTCTAACTTGTTAGAGTCATATGAATGTTACCAGATAACTTATTCTCTTGGAGATTTAAAAAAGTAAGTTGATTCAAAATGGTCATGGTTACAAAAATGTTATCTGTGAGCATATTTGAAGACAAATCTAAAGAGGTTAATTGGGTCAAATTGGCAATGCAGGTGTTAATGTTATCCGTGAGCATATTTGAAGACAAATCTAAAGAAATTAATTGGGTCAAATTTGCAATGCTTTTGCTCGTGACTCCAAGCTCAGAAAGACGTAATTTGGTCAACATGGTCAAATTGCTAATGGTTGTAAGTATGTTGCCTGTGACGTTAAGACCCTTAAGGTATAAAGAAGAGAGTGGTAGATGGAATAGTTCAAAAGGAATAGAACCTGAAATGTCAAGGACTGAAATGGATATATGGGTAAGGTGTGTGAGATTCCCAAGCCAATGTGGTATGTTTCCTGACAAGTCGTTGCGGTGGAGAAGCAAGTATTGTAGTTGCTGTAGTGAGCTCAAATCCACTCGAATAGAACCCCCGAGCATATTCTCATTGAGGTCCAATTTTATTAGTGCTTTAAGTTTGCCAAACTCACCTGGAATTTGTTAGCACAGTTATTTTTGAAGTCATGAGTCCATTTTCTATTTTTTTTTTCGAATTAAACTTTGAAAAATTCCAAAAAAAAAAAATTGGTCGCTACTGGAAATTCCATCTATGTTTCTGTCTTTTTTCTTTTTATTTCGATGCCTATTTTAAAAAAAATATGAAAAAGTGCATTCGCTTTTGACAAGCCACGTGTTTTAGTGTAAATACGCTTCAAATTTTTTTAAAATATTTCATATCTCATGATAGGTGTCGTATGCACTCAAACTAGTTGAATTCAAGTCATGATATATGTCAATGCATATGTATGAACCCGCAGTAATACACTTAACCGTTAATATCGTCTTGCTGTCAACCCCAAGTCAGTTAAATGTATGTCAAAGTATGTGTCTTTCTGAATGAAGGAGATCATGGTCATCAAGCTTAACGCAATAACTGTTTGTTTGGTCGTATAGCAGTGTTGTCGAAAATTTTGGCCAATGATCAACAAGATAGCAGAGGTGACTGCCACTCACAAATCTGCTTGTCTCAAGCCATCTAGAGCCCTTCATACGAAAATACGCAGCCAACTGAAGGCAATGATGGTTATCACATGGTGCACATTACGGTGAGGGATTTTTGCCAAAATGAAGGTCGATTTGCATAAGGCGATGAACCATAGTTTTTGTTTTAAAACTACCAAAAAAGCAGAAGCACTGTCATTTGAGATTTTAGCTATTGGAGATCAAATTGCTTATAGTCATAGTTTGAGGAGGACTTTGGATTTCAGACAGGATTTCAAAGGAGAATACAAGCAAAAATTGTAAAGTGAAACTCCTCCAACCCTGCCACCTATCAGTTTCAAGAGAGAGAATCATTAATTTTATAAAGATGACTAAAACAGGTGGAAAAATAAATAGAATTGAGCCACATGGTGCAAACCTACTGGATGAAAATTCGAGGGTAAGAATCTTGTTTATCCAGTTAGGGTGGTATTCTCTGTGCACGAGGTTAAGGAGCTCTAACTCAGGAGTAGCTCAAGAGTTTTATAACTCTTTTAATGGACAAGAAGCCACAATTTATGGCCTTACCTTGCAGGTTTCTGAAGACTCCATTGCTGAAGCCTTTAACCTTCCACAGGAAAGAGAAAGGTGGTTTAAAGGGCTGGTTATCATGAGAGGAGATCTCAATATTTTCCTCAAGGATGCACACAGAGATTCAAATTAGGCCAAGGGCATTCCAAGCAGTTATCTTAAGAACGACTGGGTAGAAGCTATTAAGCTTATCAAGGTGTACCTCACTTGTGAAAGGAGGTATATAGTTGTGTTCCTTTATCACATGAGGTTTCTTTTTCATGTTGCAGGTATGAAGACATTAAATCTACCATATTTATTGTTGAAAATCCTGATAAAGATGTCAGCAAGGGTTCAAAATCACACTGCTCTTTTAGAGTATAGCTTGTATCATCAAGCTTCAATCAAGGTTCTAGTTGAAGAAGAGTTAGGGAAGAGAAATCAAACTTGGGATCATTTTCTGTTTTACAGGGTAGGCCAACCTGCACCTACACCTCCAGTTTCACAACCACACCCTTAGCCTGCAAAAAGGAGAACAAGGAGAAAGTCAAAATAAGAAAATATATATTAGAAGGCCAAGGGAAAGAAAGAAAAGTTTTTTTTTAGTTAAGGCCAAGAGAATTTGGAAAAAGGAGAGAGCTCCTCAGCAAATAAACCCAAATCTATGAAAATCGAGCCCCATGTTCCTCCTTTTCCTAATGTCTACACCAAAGCTCGAAGAGGAAGGTTTGAAACTGTAGATAAATCAAAATCGTAGGTGCTACCTGGAATTATTGAAGCACATATTTAGCAGAATATGGAGAAAGAGTATCAATCTACACAATCAGATGAAGACCTCCTCAAGGATGTTGGATATGACATCAGTAGTAAGAAGAAGAATGAAGAAGACAAACCTATTGTTGGTACCAGGAAGAGACATACAATAGACAACAAATAGTTTAGGCTAAAATACAAGGCTCTACATAATCCAAGCCTAATGACATAGGTCATTGATATTAAAGGTAAACTTGAAGGGTCAAAGACAGATCAATCCATGAAGAAAAAAGAAACAAAACCCCTTCAGAGCAACACTCAAAGCCCTCAAAGAGAATAAAAACACAAAAGGGTTCTAAGGAGGAGAAAGCCACTGTCAAGGAAGAAACCACGAGAGAATCCAGATCCAGATGAGCTTCTGATAGCAAAAATAACTTAGATAGGCTTGCTAAAGTTGCAACCGACATAGAAGGAAGGTAAAAAGGTTTTCGATACAAGTATGTTTTTTATTATCAGTCACAATTTTGAACAACAAATTAGATGTCAAGGCATATAAGCTTGCATAGGGTTTTCAACATTTTCTATGTATTTTTGAAAAATAGACAAAGTGCTACCGGAAATTCAGGTAGCATT
The DNA here is from genome assembly GCA_034641835.2 of Pinus albicaulis. Taxonomy (NCBI): domain Eukaryota; kingdom Viridiplantae; phylum Streptophyta; class Pinopsida; order Pinales; family Pinaceae; genus Pinus; species Pinus albicaulis. The sequence goes on along the minus strand of JAXQQM020067433.1, from coordinate 18,119 downwards.
CCAGTTTTTGCGCATTTACAAGTTTTTACTGGAATTTCCGGTAGCGCCTGTTATAATTGAATTTTTACACCTGTCAGCAAATTTTTCCAAGCCAGTTAAGGATGGATAAGAACCCATAACCAAATGTATATAACAAGTGATGGTGGGAGGTGGTTATGAGGTTGTTGGAGGTATTATTAAATGGAGCTACATGGCTATTTAAAGACCCAAGGTAGAAGGAGATAAATCAGTAGAAAAGGGGGCAACATGACAACACATTGAACATTTCAGCACAAATTTCTTCTCTTCTTTCTTCTCCATCTTTCCTTTCTGTTTTATTTCAATGGGATATGGTTGTAATGTCTTTTGACACCTATGTAATGTTAGGAGTAATGTTTCATTATTTTTAGAAGAGATGGAGTTGGTGCCTCTCTTGCTATATATACCATTTGTAATTACCATTTCTAGGTTGGATGTTGGTCTACCTGAAGATTGAAAAAGAATAAAAATAATTTTTTACTTCACGCTGGAAGATTTTGTGACTCATCAAACGTCTAATGTGTGGTGTGTCTTTTTTCTTTGTTAATTTCTTCTAAATATGAATTGTAGCAACTAGTAAGGTGTGAGTGAGAAACTCTTAAGGGATTTAATAGTAAATTATCTCCTTTCAGTTTTCTGCAAATTATATGTGTGTTATAGAACATGTCAATGAATATTTCATAAAGGATTTTTGGAATAATTTATACATGCAATCTATTTTCTGAATGTTGTTTAATTTGAATAAACAGAGTTTGTGTAAAGAGCCATCATCCTAGTTGTGTGACTGATTTAGGATATGAATATTTTCTAAAATAGGTACCAGCTATCCATGTTTTCCATTTCTACACTCTGCTCCCTATACTACCAATTTAACCACACAATTTATACTTGCCACAACTTTCCAAATGCATGAAAGTATTAAAGTATATAAAAAATAATTTCAAAATATTTGAGATGCCATCCCACCACTCAAACAACCCCTTTAAAATTTGAAATAAGCTATGATGTGTAAGTCTTACTCCTTATGCAGTTAAGGAGTGACTCCTTGCGCTAAAGTAATTCTTCCTGTCAACTGATTGTTAGAAACCTCAAATGCTTGCAATGCTTTCAACTGGTCAAATTTAGATGAAATTCTTCCTATCAAATGATTACCAGAAATATTCAAGGAGAAAAATTTCTCTATCCTTGATGATCCTCTCTACATTTTCATGCTCTTCACTGGTCTCCAAGTCTACTATGTCATTGTCATGATGGATGAGCTCCTCATCATGTAAGGATGTCTCATGTTATAAATGTAATCCTTGCTCTACTGATGTGGGCTTGGCCCCTTCCTCAATCTGACAAGAAAAAACAAGCCTTCTGCCTCTTTGGTGTGTTTGAGTGACCTCAATCTTCCTCCTCACTGAAACTGTGCTAGGTTAGCCAACCTCCACATGTCTAGATGGTGTTGATGGTGAACTAGGGCTAGTAGGTTGGCTACTAGAAGACAAAAAGACATCTATTTCCATGAAGGTTTCCAAAATGATGCTCTTATGTTCAAGCTAGTGTAAAACAATGATTTTGATAAGAACATGGTGAAAGAGGTTGCTTTCAAGACTACTCTGCTTATGTTGAACTTTTTCCTGTCATCTTTGCCAAACTTTTGTAGAGGTAATAGGGAAAATTGAGTGGCTTTACCCCTGTGAAATGCATGAGAAGTCTGACATGATACCCATATATTATAGAAACTCTTCCCTCACAGGTGAAGTACTTCATGATGATCTTCGTTAGTGGTGTATACTTCTCAAGGAGGTGCCCAACACGAAAATTATTCTTAATGTGTTGTTGATAATGTCTTATGAGATAGGGTTGATAATTTTGAATGTCTAGGTCTTGGTTCTTGAACCATTTTTCACCATGATTGAGTATTCCTGTGGCCTCAACTACTACATCAGTTGATATAGTGAAAGTAACCCCTAAAATTATTACCTTGTCCTTTTTGAGTTGAGGTATCTGACTCTCTCAACTTGTTCACAAAAAGGAAGACACCCTACTCCTTGAAAAAAGTTCTTGGATAATGGTGAATACATAATTTCAGAGTATTTAAGGGCTCATATCTTATCACCTGGCCTCCCTTATTGAAATACTTCTTCTCCTCCATTTGATTGTTTGCAAGGGGAAAAACCCTATTGGGACCAAAAAGGGGAAGGGAGAAAAGGAATAAGATGTAGGGCTTAGCAAAGGGATATGGGAGTAGGAAAATTTAGGGAGACAGATAGGGGTTTTAGGGAAGTTTAGGAAGTGAAATGGAATGAAATGGATATGGTAATTGAGCTAGGGAATTTTTACACAGTCCTAGCTAGAAAAATTGCCCAAAATTGCAAAATTAGGCTAGGGTTTAGGGTTTGGGACTTAGGAAATGGGAATGAGGGGGTGTGAAGTCTATGGGAGGTGGTTTTTGGTGTGAGGGAGGGTAACAAGTCTAGGGAAGATTTTTTTTACTTTTCAAATTGTGAAAATATGGGCCAGCCACCAAAACGCAACGTAGGGGCCAATGGAGGGTTTTCACTCTAAATCAATGAAATTGAGATGCAAGGACGGGTTACATGAGGTGTAACTTAATTTTACACTGATGATAAATAACTTTATAGCCTTCAAAAACCTTAAAATTTTTATTTTATGCCTTTAGGAGAGAAAATGCAATGTTTGGAAAAAAATGCAGTGTGTAGCCCAGAAAGCATAGCGTGGCTGCTTTAGCACCAAATTTTGGAGTGTTTTTGACTTGAATTTTTTTATGAAGCACTTGGTGATGAATGAGAGCTATTATTCAATGAGGTGAATGAGAAAATGAGCTTTAATTGGCCTTTTATAGCTTCTGATGGTCATTTTTCTTCATAGTAATGGGATGGCCCACTACATGTCTTTTCACTTTGCTTTGAAAAATTGTAGCTTTGAAACTTTGTATGTAGCTTTAGGAAAAAGTTGAAATTATTACATATTTGAAACATGAATTACATTTGAAACAAAAATTTATTGAACAAATTTATATTGCCATATATTATGAAATTTTATGGAATGTATATGGATGAGCAGCTCCTCATCCGTGGGAATGAGACATAATCAGATAATCATGATGATGTTGTTGAATGATGATGATAATCTTCTTCATTATTTTACTCAGTTGTAATGTAATAATCACTTTAAAAAAAAACACAATCATCCCAGCCTTCATCTGTAATCCCAGCTAAGATGAACAGCTCAGCCTAGCATGGTGGTTGCTTCTTTCAAAATAAAATTACTTGTCATTTTTTTTATTTCATTTACATAATGGTACATAATGATATAAATACTCTCTAATATAGTCAGGCAGTGTCTTTCATGGAAACGTCTACTTAAAGTGCACGCGCCGGCCACACACACCCCTCCCCCCCACCTCCGCTAGTGACCTTAGCTACAAACACATTTTGGTCTTAGTTTTATAGGGGTCTCTGCAAGAATGTATTTTCCTTGTAGTGTATGAAAAGAAGGGGCCAACCCTTATCAAAACTACATGGGTCCCTCATTTTTTGAATAAGTAATGTAGGTCAGTTCACTATTTTTATACCATGTGGATGATGCTGCAAGATAAAAGGTATGAGAATTAATGGCAGGACATAAATAATGAATTAGTAGCATTTTATTTTTTATTAACTAGATAAAATCTAAATCGCATATAGTTAAATTTTTAAACCTTTCAATCGTTTTCTCGATATTGTTGTAAACCTTTATCATTTAGTTAATACAAATAGAGTAACAATTATCTTTATCTTTTGTTATACTAATTTTACAACTAATAAAAATTAATCCTAATCAAACTCCTTAAGGGTTGCTAAATCAAAATCACTTTCCATAATTAGATATGTTAGGTTCTAGCCTCATTTTTAGGACTTGATAAAATCATTTAACACAAATGGAATATGTATTAGAGATTTATTTTTATTATGATAGTGGTTTTGTCACATGTTTTAGGAGTTGCATGATAACGTGTTTAGGAAAACCCCTCAAATTTGAGGAAAATCCTTAGCGACGGCGAGGACCTACATGAGCCTTCTCTTGTCTATGAAGGAGGTGCATAGGTGCAGCAATGGGTTCATTGTTAGTAGCTTGAGAGATCAAAATTAGAGGGAGATGATGGGGATCTATTAAGAGGGTCATAACTCTCCTTAATATTATGTTAGGTCTTACAAATAAGTCTCCACATGGGGCTTGAGTTGGTCACATGTTTGAAATATAGGTCACCCCACATTAATACTTGGAAAGAGTGGTAGGAACATGCATCTTCACTTGGATAATGGAAGGAACACAATTTCAAGATAGTGTTGGTTCATACCATATGTATGTTTCAAGTTATAGACAATAACTAAAACCCCTCCTAGATACATTTATCTCATAGAGAAAGAAGTGGATCTTGTGTTTACTAATCATAAGACGAATTGTTGAAGGAAATACAAGTTTTCTATAGTGCTATACTTCAAGCCATGAACAATCTCCCCATTTTTATTTTAGAATAAAAGTGTCCAAAACAATGAAATGCATATAGAATGACGCAATAAACCTACCAATAATAATACAAATTAGAAAATGAAAGTAGCCCTTAATTTGGAGGTGCTCCCCATAGAAGTTGGAATTGATAACACTTCATGAAATTGAGTTGAGAGGATCTAATAAATATGAACAAGAAAAAGGAAGAAGATCCAAAATCAACTAGGATCAAGAATGGGAATAATTTTACTAAATAATGGGAATAATTCAACAACAACAAGGGAGAAATTATAGGGGTAAGTAATTTCTATGAGGTTGATAATGGAGACTCTAAATGTAGGGGGTTCAAGTGCTTAGTTATTGAATTTGAGATCCAATATTTGAAAAAATGTGATAATGTTTTGATAAGATTTGAGAGGCCAAAATATTTTTTTTGTGAACCTAAACAAAGTTTGAAAGAGGCTATTTATAAGAAAATAAAATCCATAAGGATTTAAAAGGCATGAAAAGTATCCCTTTAGGAAAAGTTTGAATTTTCAACTCATTATCTATTGGTTAAACTTCAAAATCCATTGATCCTTAGTAGGTGTATAAGCTACCCGTAGAGGGCCCTATGAACCACCTAGCCACTAGATATGGGCATGTATACTTGTATGACCTACGCATCATGTGCTAGAGAGAAACAAGGAGAGGGAAACATCAATTTTAACCTTGTCAACACTTATGTAAACCCAAAATGGCAATGTGGGCATTCAGAATCTCAAGAAGTCATCTCTAGGTAACATAAGTACTATAGATAAAGAATAAACATAGGGACTGATCTATGGGAAGGAGATAATTCCTTGACAAGAAACCTACCATGAGGTAAACAAGACCAAAGAATAGGCCAACGAAGTAACAAAAGTTACCTTGTCTAAGTATTAGACATCAAATGGACTAAATAAATTAATATATCTAGAATTAGGAAAGGGACTAAAAAAAATAGGAAATACCAATGACAATAATCTTTATCAAGATGATGAGAGTTCTGAGAGTCATATATAGGATTTGAATTCAAGCTTGTGAAATCCATCCACTACACTATTAAGTTAATATAATTAAATCTCTACTTCTTGATTTCACATATATAAGTTAGTTATTTAATTTATAGAAGAAATGTTTCTCTTTTTCTAGATATATAAATGATTTTAACTATATATAAATGATTTTAACGATAAGAAAATAGCAGCAATTAGCTCCATTTTTGAAATGACGTATTATCATTTAATATTGTGCATTATGAACACATTTAAATGAGATTTTTTCCTTTGTAAAGTTCATTTCTTTGTCTTTAAAGACACATACAAACAAAGAGGATTGTGGCATACTTTTTTCTCTTTAATACATTATTTGATATTATTATAACTATTTAATATAATTTAATGAAGATTCTCAAATAATATAATATGCATTAATTTAGTGTTTTTATACAATATTAAATTTTAAAGGATATTGCATATAGAAATTACCCTTACTATTTTATAAAAACGCCTTGTCAATGGAATTTGAGTAGAATCGTTATGGATAACCATGTCTTGGCATTGGAACTTGAGTAGAATCATTATGGATCAGTATTGAGGGCTCTGCTAGTTTAGCTGAAGGTGTGTTCCTTTTAATAATTGAATAGGATGAATTCAACATTATTATTGTGGTTTTGAAATTTGGTTTTGAAAGCAACTTCATGGTAGGGATTATTGGTTCATGGTTTTTGTTTACTTTCGTCTAAATCAAAAATTAGTCTCAAGGATATAATTATTCATAAAATCTGCATTGTTTAATTATCTTTAATTATTCATAAAATTTGCATTGCTTAGGTATTTAGTTAACTAGATATTTAATAATAATGAACTGAATAATATATATAGTAATCTAAAAAGCAATGTTTAAAGATAAAACGATAAAGTTAAATTTAATCTTTACTCATAAAGATAATATATGTGCACATCACATATTATGAGTGTATATTTTTACCTCTTTTGTTATAGGGTTGTGGACATGTTTGTTAATCAACATTTTTAAATTTGAATATCCTGGGTTATATTGGTCTATGAAACTCTAAGCATGGGTATAAGTACCCAAGACATTATGTTATTGCATCATATGTTTCTGACTATCTTATAGAGATGAAACATGATCTACCCATAACAAGAGGATATCCACTAATAATACAATATTGTACTCAACAAATTAATTATTATATTTGAAAAACATCTCATTTCTCACCATTAAGTAAGACCATAATTCTTATAAGAACACAGTAGAGTTCCTGAATACGTTTTGCAATGCACTATCCTCCAATATTAACAAGATAAAATGATATTATCAAGAGAATCTTGATCTGATATAATAGTGACTAGAAATTATGAAATAGGTTTGGATATAATGGGAAATTTTTAAAAAAATTAGAAACCTCTCGAATATCTTTGGCAACTAACTAATTATTAACAAATTTATATTACTGTTTTTACATTTACCAACATACACAACTTTCAAGCAAGGCCTAATTAATATCTTCTCATAATAAAATAGAAAAATTTATATGTTCCTTTGGGCTAATTTAGAGTAGAAGAATGTATACTATTAAATAAAATATTCTTTATTACATTACAAAAATTTGGAAGTTTATGGAAAATAAAATTTGAAAACAAGGTGTAATTCTTTAAGTGAAATGGAGCATAAAATCATTTGATAAAAAATCTTTTAAATGAGCATCAAATTTTCATCCACATATTAAATTCATGTTTTGCATATATATATATATATATATATATATAATTAATTAATTAATAGAAATTCAAATAAATTCTTTGAATTATATTTCACATATCTTGAAAATTTGTTTACATACATTCAAAGACTATGTTATTAAAACACTATATTATTATATTGAATAAAAGAATGATATATGTGGGCAAGTGACATTCAAATATTATACCAGAAAATAATATTATATACACTAAAACATTAATGTATATAGAGAAGTGTTACAAATATATGTAGGGAATCGATACAATCCATAAACTGGTCCTTGTGTGTTTTTGGGAGACAACCCCATTACCCAACACCTTGCTCTATCCCAAAAAATGAACATAGAAACAACTCCCACAAAGCCAATCCCAATTCCAATCCCTAATGTTGTGAAAGAAATTTCTTCATTTACATAGCTCAACCATCTTCTTTTAACATTACTACCATTACCACTAAGAATTGTTTTATTTGACTTCACATTTTTCTTGCATGGTGGTAGAACAAGCCCACATAAGCACTTATTATCCTAAAATGAAGCCACATTAAAAGTGTAAAATTTTGTCCTTGTTGGGATTGGCCCACACGGGATATTAGATGAAATATTTAGAACATTGACAATTTAGAAAGTTCTGCAGGAATTTCTCCATGTAACTTATTTTTTGCCAGGTTCAACTCTTCTAGAGTAGGTATGTCACCAAGACTTGCAGGTATTTTACCTTCCAATTGGTTCCAAGATAAATTCAACAATCACAAGTTATTCATACTTGCTATTCTTTCAGGTATTTTTCTAGAAAGATTATTCATAGAAAAATCAAGTATCCTGTCATTTTTCCACACATATGGCATAATATATTCAAACCCTTTTATGTCGACTGCCATTTCATAGTAATATTTGGACCCTTGTGAAGATTTTTTTATTGGAAGTCCCTGAAGTCTATCAAGATCAGATTGTATTTCTCCAATTAATTTATTGTTGGAAAAATCCAACAAAAACAACTTTTTGAGACTTGTAATCCACTGAGGAATACTACCATGAAGGTTATTATAAGCAACATTTAAAACTTGCAAGTCACTAAAATTGGAGAGGTATGGAGGAAGCTCACCTGTAAACCTATTGTGTCTTAAATTTAGTACCAAAGTTTGGTGCAATTGGCCAATGATGAGGGCAAAGTCCCAGAAAAGTTGTTGGAAAAAGCAAAGAAAATAGTTAAATAAGTCCAATTGTAGATGCCTTCAATGGGGATCAATCCCTCTAATTTGTTTTTTGATAAATCTAATTCCTGAAGTGAAACTAAACCATTAATATTGTTAGGAATACTCCCAGAAAAACTATTATTATTGATGTAAAGTATACTCAAGACTTTTAATTGACCTAAACTATATGGAATTCGACTAGTTAATTTGTTTGAATCCAAAGATAAATATTCCAATGATTGAAGTTTTCCTATTTTACCTAGAATTAACCCCGTAAAATTATTGTTTGAGAGTGAAAGGATTGTAAATTTTCTTAATTTTCCTATTGTTCCTGGAATTACTCCTATCAGATTATTGTTTGAGAGTGAAAGGCTTTCAAGTTTTCTTAAATTTTCTATTGTACTTGGAATTACCCCTGCCAAACTATTTTTTGAGAGTACAAGGGAATCGAGTTTTCTTAAATTTCCTATTGTACTTGGAATTACCCATGTCAAACTATTGTTTGAGAGTAGAAGTTGTTCAAGTTTTCTTAAATTAGTAATGGCTTTTGTAATTTGACCAATTAATTTATTTGAAGACAAATCTATAGAGGTTATTTGGGTCAAATTGGCAATGCTGTAAATGTTATCCGTGAGCATATTGGAAGATAGATATAAAGAGGTTAATTTGGTCAAATTGGTAATGCTTTGAGGTATGTTCGTGACTCCAAGCTTGGAAAGAATTAATTTGGTCAACATCGTCAAATTGCCTGCTCCCTGTGACGTTAAGACCGAATATATATAAATAAGAGAGGGGTAGATGGAATATTTCAAAAGGAATAGAACCGGAAATATGAAGGCTTGAAATGGATAGATGGGTAAGGTGTGTGAGATTACCGAACCAATGTGGTATATTTCCCGACAAGTCATTGTGTTGGAGAAGCAAGTATTGTAGTTGCTGCAGCGAGCTCAACTCTAGTGGAATAGAACCCCCGAGCACATTCCAACTAAGGTCCAATTCTCTTAGTGCTTTAAGTTGCCCAAACTCAGCTAGAATTCTTCCTGTCAACTAATTGTCAAAAATATACAAGGAACACAGTTTCTGCAATGCTTTCAGCTGGCCAAATTCAGCTGGAATTCTTCCTATCAACTGATTGACAGAAAGATCCAAGGAACACAGTTTCTGCAGTTGGCCCAATTTGGTTGGAATAGAACCATTCAGCTCATTCGAGCTGAGGTCAAGTGCTCGTAATGCTTTTAGCTACCCAAACTCAGTCGGAATTCTTCCTGTCAACTGATTATCAGAAAGATCCAAGGAACGCAGTTTCTGCAGTTGGCCCAATTCTGCTGGAATAGAACCGTTCAGCGCATTTGAGCTGAGGTCAAGTGCTTGCAATGATTTTAGCTACCCAAACTTAGTTGGAATTATTCCTGTCAACTGATTGACAGAAAGATCCAAGGAACACAGTTTCTATAGTCATCTTAATTCGCTGGAATAGAACCATTCATCACATTCGAGCTGAGGTCAAGTGCTTACAATGCTTTCAGTTGCCCAAACTCAGCTGGAATTATTCCTGTCAACTGATTGTCATAAAGATCCAAGGAACGCAGTTTCTGCAGTAAGCGCAATTCGCCTGGAATAGAACCCTTTATATCAATGTCACTGAGCTCAAGTGCTCGCAATGATTTCAGCTGCCCAAACTCAACTGGAATTGTTCCTATGAAAGAGTTACTAGATAGATCGAAGGTATTCAATAATGAAAGGCTTCTAAGAGATGATGAAAGAATACCTTCCAATTCTCGTTCGAATACATATAGATCTTCATTGAAATCTGCATAAGGTTAATGGCGACGATTATTGTTGTGTTTGGTGTGCAGCGAATGTCAAACCAGTTGGAGCAGATATTGTGGGATTTGTGGGGCATCCAGTTGGAGAGCTTTCAGAATGGATTAGATGTGATGCACTCTTTGAATGACCAGAGAGAAGTAGCATCCCTTTGCTCGTGGGCATCCATTGACATGAATTCATGTTCCTCCACCATAGAAATGGAATGCAGATTCCTCATAGACGATGCCGCTGCAGGGAGAGAGGCAGAAAAGCAGAGAAGCATTAATGACATTATTAAGATATTAAGAGCCATTTCTTCGTCTCCTGTCTCTCAAATCACAAAACCCATGTTGAGGTGTTTGGTATTGATGGGGAGAATACATATTTATATCTCTTTTCACGTGAATTCCACTGTAGAATTTGGCGATTGACTCATAAAGAGGAAAGAGACTGAGAGAGTGGGAAATGCCCACAAGGATGAGTGAAACACATACACCAATATGAACACATAAAAAAAAATTTACGTACTTACTATCGGAGTTAAGAACTACCATATACAAATATGGAATTTACAATTATTAACATAGTTCTGTGTTAAATTTCCGCATTTATATCATTACAACCTTTCATAAACGGTAATAATATTTCAATTATCATTCTGCTTGAATTATTTTTGGTACTTGCATTATTATCTATTTTGGGTTCAATACTAAGGTTGCATGAATATGTGTAAATTTATGCCACATGGCGACAATATATATATTTCTTTTATTACTGCAATAAAACATTCCCAGCTACCACCGGTAATTTCGCTGGCACCTCTAACTAAATTTAAGAGTTGAGTACTCGGTAATAACTCCAGAGTACAACTAGGAAATTTCTTCGAAATCTAGTGCGATTACCCTATGATATCCACCATGAGTTTTGACCTAATCTACCATTGAGATTTTGGGTGGGAGTTGTCTTGAATTCTCTGCCAAAACCCTAGCTTCTTTCTGGCATATGGCTGTGTATACTTACAGACTGTAACAAATTTCATTTTATTTGAGTTTTCTGCTTCGCATACCTCTCAGCTTCTTTGAGAGAGACATGGCTCTGCCTTCATTACTCTTACATAGTCCACCAAGGTGTGAGCTTCGAGTTTCATTTTTGCATGTCAAAGTCCTCCTATTCGAGTTGGAAAAGCTGAAAGATTATGATTGTCTTGTGTCGTCGACTACACAGAGTTTTACTGGTTTTGACTTCTACATAACAGGTATTCCTTTGTTATTTTCTTTTTTTATTGGGAATAATGGTTAAATCTCTGTTTTCATTTTTTTTTTGTACTATACAAACTATTATGAAACTTGGATTCTCATCTGAAGAAAATGCATTAACAAACTTCCCTTTTGTTTTGCTATTTCGCCCCTGACGCAAGGTAACGGATTTTCCCTCCGCTAAACATCTCTTACCTTTTTGGTTATGGAGCATGCGAATGGTTTGAAGTTTCGCAAACTCTGTTATTTGGGTTCGGCCATCACGATATCAAATCTTTTTCCAGGTTTTTATATTGATACATTTTCCTTAACCGTCTTAGAGCTGATTCCTGTTTCTCATGGAATTCTAGAGATTAAATATTGATAGAATCTTTTCATTTTTGGTAGGAATCTGGACCGGTTTGTTTATTTACATATGATTTTTGTGAAGAGAAATTTTTAAACCAGACAGATTTTTTGTAACTCATTTATTTCTCCTTCACAAAGGAATTTGCAATGTAAAAATTGACTTGTAATTGGACTGTCTGTTCGCACCTCCATTTTTGTGGTTTCCTATAATATAATATAAAAAATATTTTCTTTATGTCATGCTCTTACATCGCTAAAGCAAATGTTTATACCGAACATGGCTCTCTATCCTCTTATATGCAACCTTCAGCCGTGGTTAACTTAATGGAAACAATATTTACCGGTATCTGTTTATAAATGGTTATGTCTATTGGGTAGAAACCCTCAGCCTGCTAATGCCATGAGATTTTTTTCCACTTATTTATTTTATTCGACATAGAAGGGTTTGTTAAAGCATTTATATGATTTCTCATTTCCATGCATACAATGTTTTGAGTTGAATATTAAACGAGAAAAATGATTGATCTTGCTATATATTTCGTTATGTAGATTCTTTCTACTACATTTATGTATCCGAATCATTAACTTGGTGTCCAGACCACCATATCCTTAAGTCTGTGTATAGGCTAAATTTTAATGGTTGTGGACGATGTACCTTGGGTTTGGGTTTTACCGAGAACTAAGATCAACAGTCCATTTGACACTTTTAACATTCTATTCTGGTTATTTTAGGCATAAATAGAAGATAGAATTCTCTCTTTATAGAAAAAATAACTTATTTATGTTTATAAAAGTATAACTGTAATTGTCATAAACAATAGTAAATATGAAAGTATATGTGTAACTTTTCTATACTCCGTTTTCTTGTTTTATTCTTTGTTCATTATGTTCTATGACAGTTATTGTTACAGGATCCTACTTTTCAGTAGCAACTGTTATTTATATTTAGTTTTATTATTTATAGCATCCTTCATAACAGAGAAAGACTAAATATTAATTTCAGATTGTTCTATCTTAAGCATTAATAACAGAGAAACAATAAATAATAATTTTAGATTTTGTTCCCTGTCTTAAGCATTTCCTTTTTTTTTTAAATAACAGGACAATATCTTAACGTCTATATAACTGTGAAAAAATTTCCATTTTAGTGCAAAATTACTCAGAATTCATAGTAATACTTATCTGTTTAGCAGATTCAAGTTGTGGTCCTCCCAACCATCAAGAGAGGCAATTACATCCTCTTCTTGCCCCCGAGCCTAATCCTGGATGGTACGGGTTAACAGTGGATTACTTTTTTGTTGTGACCTCTGTTAGCCATCAATAAAATTTTGTCATAACCAATGATGGCTAAAAAAAGTCTTCCAGCCTTCAAGAAACAAATTTGGAGTAAATATGTGAGTTCTTGAAGCCTTGCTATGTATCTTGTCCAAAAGACCCATCTCACTGATGCTTTCACTTAAAAATCCTTCAAAGAAGCCCTGCTAATTCAAAAATAAAACTGCCTTCAAAGCCATAATTCCCACCAATTCTCCATTTCAAAATATTTCCTTCATTTCACCCAATTTTCCCTCATTTTCCCTTCATTATCCTCCATTTCCTTGGAATACCCCCTAAAACCATATAAATCCCCTTTATTTGGTTTTAAACCCCTTTTTCTAACTTATCGGAACCGCTTTTAGGCCTTAAAAACCATCATTTTTTCCTTTTCCTCCCATTTTAACATAAGGCCTTAAGTGCCTTTTCCTTAAGCCCTTAGCCCCTTCTTCACCACAATATTGAGGCCTGTGACCACTCGCCTTCCCATCGGCCCTTGGGATTTCGATCCTTCTCGTTTCCGCTTTCCAAATTATTTTTTCATTTAAATTTCGTCGATATAATCCTGATCGTTGATCTCCTTGATCTAACGGTCCTCGCTCAATTGCCTCACCAGCCTTCCTCCCGATCATCTTTTACCAAATCCTCTCCGCCGATATAATCTGAGTTTTAGATCTCCTTCATCGAACAATTATCACTCATCCTTGATATTTCACTTACCGATTAAACATTCCATTAAATGACAAGACAACTAACGTCATTGCTGGTCCCACCCGACTATGCAATTGTGTCCGTCGCGCTCACTCACAAACATCAATCTGGATTGCCCAGATCGGACGGTCAACATTCCATTTCACGTTTGTTTCACCCAAACTCCTCCATCATGCAACTTCCACACGAAACCAATGGTTTTGAGGGGGACACGCGTCATCCTCTTGACAGTATCATGTCCAATTCGCATAATACCATAAACCACCTCGACCCTACACGAAAACCACTCGCGGTTTTCTGTAAAACCACGTATCATTAAATTTTGCACCCATATTTGAACTCAAACCCTGGTTTCTATGCCCTTCTGCCATGAAACTCCTCTACGCATTCTCCTCCTTCCACATTACTCTTTTCCCTTGCCGAACCCTCTGAAGCAGTTAGACCCATATAAACGTAAGTTTTATTTTGATTACTAGTTGTTTGTTGCAAGTTTTAATGGTGGATAAACTATGAAAGTCATCCCACAACAAAATACAGTTACAGGGCCCATGGTGATGATCCTCTAAGGCCTAATTTAATGAAAAAAGGGGACAAAGGGTAAATCTCTAGGTTTTTAGTCAATGTATTATGATCATTGACTGAATAATCAAACCCTCTGGCACAAATAAAGAACTTGTCTGCAGAACAATAAAGTCAAAAGGAGAACAATGAAGAAAATCAGAGATTAAAGATGAAGATTAAAGTTTAAAGGTTAAGAATAAAATTTGAAGATCAAAGGCTTAATCTGCAGTTTAATGAGATAAAGACGTAGTTTGAAGACAAAAGATGATTAAAAAGGCCTTAAAGCACAATCAATGGCCTAAATCAATGTTTAAAGTGACAAAATAAGATAGATCAACAAAGGGACTGCTTCAAATGCCAGATCTATGAAGCAATTAATCCCCCAGAAACCAAAAAATTCCACTTACAAGCTTAATTGCCTCAAAAGCATACAAATTGAATGCACAGTTAGAGATATTTTTACAAAGACAGCTCAGAAGTTATTGCTAGCCTACCAAATAAGCTTGAAAGTCAACAAAAGCAACTAAGTAGTTCAAAGAGTTAATGTAATGCAAAGTTAGACTTAAATACATTTTTCCTTGGGCCTTGCATGGTATCAAAGGTCAAAAACATTTACTCTGTCATTTATGAACCATCAGAGACCCCCTCTTTCACTCCACCTCCTCATTTACCTATAAATATTGTATGAGGAGTTCATTATTGTTGTTGGTTGGATTATTATTGAAGTGTAAGATAGTTGCTGAAGTTGTTGAAGTGTTGTTGAGTAGTTGAAGAACACTAGGCCGAGAAGAGAAGTGTTGAGCTGCAAAGACGTGTTGGACTTGAAGTATGTAACTGATTTGAACATCAATAATACAAGCTAATTCATGGGATCCCGGACTACGTTAATGGTGATGTTTTTCCTTACTATTTTTTCTTTTCTTATGTTTCACATGCTGTACATTTTCTCTTATAAAGAATAGAAAATTTAGAGTAGGATTTACTGAAAAGTACCCTATTTTTGTCTGAAAGCTTTATCTTTATGTTTTATTGTACTAAGGTATGTTTATATGATTCTTAATTGCCATCTATATTTATCTAGCTTGTTGATTTAAGAATGATTCAATAGAGTATAACCAATGAAGAAATGTTGGTGAGCCCATGTCTTTCTATGTACAACTTGAGATATTGTTTTGAATGTTCTTTTGAAAGTTTGCTAAGTAGAGTTAATCCAGGGAAGTCTATGGTTTTCCCTATCCTATGGCTAGTCTTTAATAGTTTCTTTGAAATATCCCTTGATAATATGCCAAAAGTAGGCTAGAATCCAAAGTTTTTGTCTGATCTTAGGCTATTATCCTTGTTCTCTTTCATGTTTTCTCCTTTTTGGAAGTAGTCTTAGGTTTATTGGGTTGTCGTATGAAAAGTGTGCTTTAATAAAATTTTGTCCAAAGCAGTCTATGGTTTGTGTTAGTATGAATCTTTCATCATAAAATATCACTTTAGCTACGCATAACAAATAGCCCTAACATCGATTATGGCTGCAAAATAACTTTAAGTTTGCTGCATAAATTCATATCTAAGCACAAAAGACATTAAGCAGATAAAATAGAATATAGCTCCTTAAATCCAATGGAAAAGACAAGAAGAATGTATTTGAAAGAATTTTGTATTATATTAAAGAATGGGGCACCTGAGAGGAAAACAAGAAAGGTGTTTTCCGGTTCTCCTCATTGGGATGGGTTCTTGGAAGTCCTCAGTGTTTCAGATCTAACATTTCTCTCTCTTAGTGGTGTAGAAAAATAAACATAGAACTCAATGGGAGTTCACAAAGAAAAGATGGAAAATGGTGACCAAGAGTAGATCCAAAGTGATCTAATGCAATGGAGGTGGTTAATAAATGGGGAAAACCCCCCTATTTATAACAAAATATTGGGGCGGTCTAGAACTCGATGCATGAATAAAATATTATTAATCGAATTCTAGAAGCACCTTTTAGGAATATTTTATTATAATTGTTGGAGGGAAAAGGCTTCTTGACTTGGGTCAATTCCTTTATTTATAAATCATAAATAAATAAATAAATGATTTATTTATCATTTTAGGGGAATGATGGGAATATAATTAAATAAATAATGGTTTATTTAATTATTTATGTATGATTTAGTCAAATTTAACTAAGAATATTATTTAAATAATGATTTAAATAACTTGTTCTTAGGAAATAATTAAATAAATAAGGATTTATTTAATTAATTTTCTTGTTTTGGGTTAAATATGACCAAATAAGTTATTTTATATGGGGAAGGAAATTTTACTTAGGGTAAAATTGGTCTTACATGGTGTACTTGGGTTCATCTAATAATAATAGGTTAGATGACCAAAAAAATGGTGTAACATATTTCCCCCCAACGTACGAGTGTTAGGAGCAAATCGTATGACCAAAGTACGTTGTAAAAACTCAATCACTAGATATCAAAAGGGAAGTGAGAGAGAGAAGTGTAATGTTGTCTGATGTGTTAAAGGACTAGACCCTGAGGAGACGAGACTTACAAGTGCAACAAGTCTCTATGAAGTGGTACCTGTGCTAAAGGCGGCGGGGGAGGCATACCTATGCCCACCGAGACAAAGTACAAAGAATAAGGCGCCCGGAAAACCATGGAATGCAATAAGTACAAAGAATAAGGCACCCGGAAAACCACAGAATGCAATAATGAAGCATGTGCTGGCCTAAACATGAGCCAGATAAATAACATGATGAATCCCACATACATGCGATGCCTAGAATAATCGTCAGGACTTATACAATAATATGGTAGTACATGAGATACAAATACACCCAAATGCCCCCTACACATGGGGAAGGGCTCGCAACATCTGACTGATATGTGCAAATCTAAGAGGCGCCGCAAGTAGTGGAGGCTGATATCATCAAATGGGAGGAGCTGAATCAGGGGCAGAAATGAAGTCATCCGGGCATGTGGGGGGCTACCTACAGGGCCACCCCCTCATGAGGGTTGAGACATCTCACACATGCCCGGGAATCACCAATAGCTGCTACTGCATCACTAGACCATAGAGTGTATAGATTACGATCATGCTAGGAAGAGCTCAAACCAATGGTACACCGCCCCCTAGACCGGGCTTCTGGAATAAATGAGCTGATGTCGACAGAAGTAGGTCTGCCATAGGTGAGGAAATAAGCGATCCCCAACTAAGGCACGAGGGAAAATAGTAGAGCGACGTACAAGTAGACACTGATGATGATGATGGAATGATGAAAGGTCCAAAGGGGACCTGAAAAACATGAGTACAAAATGGTATCTCATGACGGAAATCGACACAACCAAGAATAAATATGGGGGCCAAGCAGTGCGCCCCAAGGAAAAGTGTTGTAATTGAGGAAATCCAATTTGGAGAAGAGGGAAAGAAAGACTTCGTGGACAACATGTGTCCTGGTGAAGTAGTGAATGATAAAAACAAACATACGTTGGGTATCTACAAGGAGATAAAACATGCATTTCGAGTGGGAAATGCTAAGGTTAATATCTCTTAAGATAGAGTTCATTGCGAGGATTAGGAAGGGGGTGGCCTTCAAAGTCCTCTAAAAGATATGCTCCCTTCCCCAGATCTTTACTGATGATGTAA